>RCWM02000298.1:600000-905000 GCA_003667255.2 Euschistus heros
AGCCCTTTCGGAAATTCCGTTTAATGTCGCTAGATGAGCGCTAAACCTCTAGCTGTCATTTTATGGAATGCTAACGGACTACAAAACCACCGAGACGAACTTGACATTTTCCTACACGACAATGAAATAGACATTGCCCTGCTGACTGAAACTCATTTTACTCAACGGTTATATTTTTACATACCATACTACATCACTTACAGATCTGATCACCCAGACAACACCTCCCATGGTGGGTCCTGCATCCTTATCCATAAATCAATACCTCATTCTCTTATCCCTTCTACTTCAGTTGACGCCATTCAATCCACCTGAGTATCCATTACAACCCGTCCTTTCCATCTAACATTTTCAGCTGTATACTGCCCTCCTGGAAATTCCCTTTCTCATAACCACCTTGAATCCTTATTTCGATCCCTCGGACTGCGCTTTATTGCAGGAGGAGATTACAACGCCAAACACCAGCGATGGGGTTGTCGAACATCCAACTCCCGTGGCAGTATCTTATCCCGTATATCAACCTCCAATTGTTATTCTGTCCTCTCACCCTTGAACCCTGCTTATTGGCCTACATCTCCCAAAAAACGTCCTGATATCCTTGATATATTCATTTCTTCCCAAATTTCCACCTCTCATACCTTTGTAAAATCCCTGGATGACCTTTTATCAGACCATAGCCCTGTTCTGCTTCACTTGCATTCAAATCCTGTACCTAAACCCTCTTCTCCTAGACTGATTACAGGACGAGTAGACTGGGACAAATTTCGTTCCGATATAGAAAACAAAATAGACTTGAAAATTCCTCTCAAAACAAAACATGATATTGACACTGCCATTAACAAACTGACCACATCAATATCCATCAGCATTAACTGTAACACTTCACACAGACAAAAATTAAATTCTTTTCAAACTAACTTGCCACATCATATTCGTGACTTAATAATAGAAAAGCGTAGAGCAAGATCGAAGTGGCACAGGACTAGATATCCATCAGATAAAAATAATTACTGCAAACTAACAAACAAACTCAAGACAGAAATTAAAAAATACAAAATTCAAAAATTACATAACAATACAGAAAAACTTAATACCACCGACAAATCTTTATGGAACACCACTAAAAAACTACTGAACTACAGAAACTGTAATCATCCTCTACTAACTGAAGCGAAAACCTGGTCAAAATCTGACGATGAAAAATCACTCATTTTTGGCCAGCATTTGTTCCAAACTTTTAAACCACATCCAGATATCCTTAATCCTGCTTACCTAGAATATATTGAAGCAGAACTTGATATCCCACTCCAAATATCTCCTCCACCTAAAGCATTCCATCCTTCAGAAATATTAAACATAATTCACAGATTACCTTCAAACAAAGCTCCTGGACATGACCTAATTACATCCCACATCCTTAAACTCCTTCCTCGGAAAGCCATCCTATTCCTAACATACATATATAATGCGGTACTCCACACCACATATTACCCTGACTCCTGGAAAATGTCAATAGTTAAAATGATACCTAAACCCAAAAAGCCACCTGAGCTCCCATCCTCATACCGTCCTATTTCTCTCCTACCAATCATGGGTAAAATCCTGGAAAAAATCATTTTAAAGCGTTTGTATCCTATCCTAGAATCCCATCATGTAATCCCAGATCACCAGTTTGGATTCCGTACATCACACTCAACAATCCAGCAATGTCATCGTGTGGTGGACGTTGTCTCCTCTGCATTGGAGCGCGGAATGTACTGCACGGGAGCCTTTCTTGATGTAGAACAAGCGTTTGACCGAGTCTGGCACCCGGGACTGCTGTATAAACTCCGTCAGTTCCTACCTTCTACATATTTCCTTATTATCCGATCCTATCTCAGTGACAGAACCTTCAAAGTAAACCACAAATTTTCCTATTCTTCCCTCTTTACCATATCTGCCGGAGTTCCTCAAGGTAGCATCCTAGGTCCCATCCTCTACACCGTGTATACAGCTGACATCCCGACTCATCCTACCACTGTCCCCACCACTTACGTTGATGACACTAATATGACAATAATAATTCTTTCGTTGCATCCCAACCACTACAATCTCATATTACTAACATTCAAGAATGGTGTCGAAACTGGAGAATAAAAATAAATCCAAATAAATCCCAACAAACAACCTTTACCCTTCGTCGTAAACCTACAACTTCCTGTCCCACAGTATCCTTTAATGATATTCCACTAATCCCTGTTGAACAGATCCGATACCTAGGACTCCACTTGGACAAACGTCTTACTTGGAACCCACATACAAGACTAAAACGACAAGAAACCGCTCGTCGTTACAGACTACTTCAACATTTACTAGACAAGCGATCAAAGCTTCCGATTAATTATAAAAGACTCATTTACATGACAGTGATTAAACCTATTTGGACGTACGGAGTTGAGCTTTGGGGCTCCACTAAACCATCCAATTCATCTCGTATCCAATCCTTGCAATCCAAAATCCTTCGAAAAATCCTTAATGCTCCTTATTTTGTGACCAATAAACTTATACATAAAGACCTTAATGTCCCATATGTTACTGATTTAGCCCAAACCAGATACCTATCCTTCCATAGTAAGCTCCATAACCACTCAAATCCACTAGTCTCCCAACTTGTTTCCCATTCCATTCCCGATAATCCTCCGAGGCGTCTGAAAAGAAGATGGCCTAGAGACCTTCTAGTGTAGATTTTATTGAAGTGCTACTAGTGAGTAGTTCTTCACAAGTTATTTTCATGCCATTGTATTCACTATCAACACATTTACTTAATGTATATGTTTTTGTACAGTTGTAAATATCAATAAATGAAGGAAAAAAAAAATAATGAAGTGGAAATAAGAAAATATCAAAATATAAGACACTAAATCAATTTTGAATTAATTTTATATTAAATGAAAATTAATATAATGCTAAACCACCAGTAATGTTAATTCTTGATAAACTTTGTGATGTGAGGGAAGTGTAAATAACAAATTATAAATATTTAAAAGACAGAATCCTTAAGTATTTATTTTACATAACTCCTATTTATTTAACATTTGTAGCTACATGTTTCGGAGAAAATGCTCCATCATCAGGCTTATGAAAATATTTGAAAATACATTAATCTATAACATTACACCAATAGTTTTATAGTTATATAATATGTCATTTACCTCTTAATCAGTGATTATTTTCACATTGTCCATTCTCTATGTTATAAGGGATTATATAATATAAGACAGAATCCTTGTTGAAAGTTATGATGTTAATTTCTGCTATGTTTTCTCAAGGAAAGTGGAAAGAAGAAAATAAGAAACCTATGATATACTTTCTTATATTTATTTTTTAAATCGATATGTTTTATTGAAATAATTATACAACTTAAATTAAATTGATACAACAAATAAAAATATATAAAACACCAAATCCATGTACAAATTAATGTTCTTAAATTTTGTAACACCTGTACACATTAGATAAGAAAACATGAATTGATAAAACACTTAATCCTTTATGAAATTCATTTTGTTAACTTCTGTTTCACTTATTTTAATTTAAGAAGAATAAATATCAATATAACACACTAAACAACACAATCCAAGTTGAAACTGTAGAAGTGATTGTTTACATGTGAGGTTATAGGAAAGAGCTATAGATAAATGTAAACTCGAAGTGAAGCGTAAGCATCGAACTGGTCGGTGTAGCGCGGGTCAAGCCAGTTTGCTGCCTCCTCTTAACCCGACCGTTACCGGGATTTAATTTCCTCGTTTACTATATTTACTGCAGCTAGTATCTCGGAACCGGATGGCTCCGAAGGTTTTTCGGTGCTTGAATTTTGCTTTTTGGTGTCACAAACGTGACAAAACCATGGTTTTTTGGAGTTTTTTAGTGCTTCAATGTCTTTGTCTGAGAGGTTGAAACATCTGCCGTGGAAAATCCCATTACATTTAGAGCAAAATAAACTATTTTTGTCATCTCTTGAAATTGAGTTTTCACACTTCGAGCATTGAACAATTTTGACGTAATTTAGTTCTATCAGCTGATTCGGTAAATATAAAGGTGAATGAATGTTTATTTACTTAGAGCAGTAGTGGGTTAGTACTTAATACTCTGAGGATTAGCCGCTTGTTCCAGGTGAGTTGTGAACTAAATACTCGGTTTTTTTCTATTTTTATGAAGTAATCGTACTGGATTACGATGCGTCACTTCACTTAGCTTCATAAATAACCAGATAAAAAAAAAAAAAAAAAACTAAGAAAACTAACACAAAATAAAGAAGTTAAGGAAAAAGACCCCTATTAAGCTGGCCCCCCCACCATCGCCAAACGAATTAAAACCTATTGCATAATTTTGTGCTATTTATGTGCTAATTTGTTGCCGTAGTAAGGATTTTGTTGCTCGCACCGTTTGGCAGGTATTAACGATCAAAGGTGGGGGGGCTAGCTTAATATTAAGCTAGCCCCCCCACTATAAGAAAGAAATGGAATTTCAAAAAAAAACTGCTTATGTCGGAATTTGTTGCTATTTTGTTGCTCTAAGATGGCATAAAAACATTTCAAAAAAATCAACAATTTAAAAAAAAAAAAATTATGTCACATACGAGTGTTTACCGCTTACCCGTAAATGAAATTTCTTCAAAACATTTCACGCTATCTTAAAGCAACAACAATGTAACAAAATCTAGTACACATATATAATGAATTTAAACATTATAAATTAAATTCTTAAACAGAAAAAAATAACTATTTCTATTATTAAGAAGAACCAGTTCCACTGCGTGACTTAACATGACCGCGAAGACATAGTGTCGATTTTCGTTCCTTAAAAACGAGCAACAAATTCAGTTACCCATATAATTCAATAGCAGAATGTATAAACAATAGTTCAATGCAAAAAAGATGTGAGCAACTAATTTTTTTAGGAAACTATTATGGTCTAATTGAGCGCAATACTTATCAAAAACGAAAAAAGTGTCGATTTTCGTTCCTTAAAAACGAGCAACAAATTCAGTTACCTATATAATTCAATAGCAGAATGTATAAACAATAGATCAATGCCAAAAAGATGTGAGCAACTAATTTTTTTAGAAAACTATTATGGTCTAATTGAGCGTAATACTTATCAAAAACGAAAAACTGTCGATTTTCGTTCCTTAAAAACGAGCAACAAATTCAGTTACCTATATAATTCAATAGCAGAATGTATAAATAATAGTTCAATGCCAAAAAGATGTGAGCAACTAATTTTTTTAGGAAACTATTATGGTCTAATTGAGCGTAATACTTATCAAAAACGAAAAACTGTCGATTTTCGTTCCTTAAAAACGAGCAACAAATTCAGTTACCTATATAATTCAATAGCAGAATGTATAAATAATAGTTCAATGCCAAGAAGATGTGAGCAACTAATTTTTTTAGGAAACTATTATGGTCTAATTGAGCGTAATACTTATCAAAAACGAAAAAGTGTCGATTTTCGTTCCTTAAAAACGAGTAACAAATTCAGTTACCTATATAATTCAATAGCAGAATGTATAAACAATAGTTCAATGCCAAAAAGATGTGAGCAACTAATTTTTTTAGGAAACTATTATGGTCTAATTGAGCGTAATACTTATCAAAAAACGAAAAAGTGTCGATTTTCGTTCCTTAAAAACGAGCAACAAATTCAGTTACCTATATAATTCAATAGCAGAATGTATAAACAATAGTTCAATGCCAAAAAGATGTGAGCAACTAATTTTTTTAGGAAACTATTATGGTCTAATTGAGCGTAATACTTATCAAAAACGAAAAAGTGTCGATTTTCGTTCCTTAAAAACGAGCAACAAATTCAGTTACCTATATATTTCAATAGCAGAATGTATAAACAATAGTTCAATGCCAAAAAGATGTAAGCAACTAATTTTTTTAGGAAACTATTATGGTCTAATTGAGCGTAATACTTATCAAAAACGAAAAAGTGTCGATTTTCGTTCCTTAAAAACGAGCAACAAATTCAGTTACCTATATATTTCAATAGCAGAATGTATAAACAATAGTTCAATGCCAAAAAGATGTGAGCAACTATATTTTTTTTAGGAAACTATTATGGTCTAATTGAGCGTAATACTTATCAAAAACGAAAAAGTGTCGATTTTCGTTCCTTAAAAACGAGCAACAAATTCAGTTACTTATATATTTCGATAGCAGAAGGTATAAACAATATTTCAATGACAAAAAGATTTGAGCAAATAATTTTTTTAGAAAACTATTATGGTCTAATTGAGCGGAATACTTATTAAAGACGAAAAAGTGTCGATTTTCGTTCCTTAAAAACGAGTCGCAAATTCAGTTACTTATATATTTCGATGGCAGGAGGTATAAGCAATAATTTAATGCAGAAATGATGAGAGCAACTAATTTTTTTTATGACCATTATGGTCTAATTGAGCGGAATACTTAGCGTTGACAAAGTTAGCTATTTGTACATTTCTATAGTATAAGGGTTAAACATTTTTGTTATATTGCCTTTGAGTTTAACTATATCTTTTGAATATATATTATAAATATCTCAAAAGAAGTTGTGGATGACCATTCCAGTTTTTATTACTAATGTTAATAGTTATATTTAATATTATATATTTCTTTTAATATCTCAATTGAAACTTTTTTTTTTTTTTCAAAAAAATTATTTTTTAATTTTTAAATTGAAATGTTTATTTTCACAAATGAATAGTTTATTATTAAATGGGTATTGCTATAAATAAAATATTAGTATTTAAAGTTAATATGTTTATAATAATGAAGGGTAATTTACTTTCAAACCTGGAAATTGAATTAAGAAAAAAAATATCTGACTACTGGAAATTGTTCACTTACCTTAGCTCTAAATGTGTTAAAAAGATTTCTTTGAAAGATTATTGGGTTTTGGCAGGGGAGGGGGAAATTGTTGAAAATTGTACGTTTTTAGCAGTTAGATACAGTAACTCGGGAAGCGATACTTTTAGCACATATTGTCTTCCATATATTATTAAAGCTAAGAGAATTCGTAATAAATTTGGTTATATTAATTTTTTTTTAATTCGATCAATATTTTTAGAACTGTGAAGGACAAAATTTGGCTGTCACACTTTTCCGAGAAAACACGTTTGCTATTATTGTTCTGGCTATAACTCCAAAACTATTAGTTTGATCCTGATTTTTTTTTTCCCATCTCAAAGCTGGTTAAATTTACTATCAGATCCGATATATCTAATTTTAATTAAATTTCGTGAAATATCCATTCCACTACACTAAATTCCGTGTAATGTTGTGGAATAATGTATTTATGTATGTGTAATGAATTTTTGTTGGCACATTTTTCGTTATAACTCGAAACAACAAGTGGTTTGATCCTGAATTATAATCCGTTTTTATATCTTAAAGCTGATTAAATTTGCTGTGAGATCCATTAAATCAAACTTTGAATTAATTCCGTGAAGTACCCATACCAGCCCACTCAACATATCAGAACTGTCATGTTTTTCCAAAACATACACATTTAGCGTGTTAGTATGAATATTGTACGAAATTTAATCACAATTTGATATACAGAACCTGATAGATAATTTAAGTAGTTTTAAGATGGAAAAAAAGAAATTTAAGATCGGACAAATTGTTTAGGAGTTATCTACATAGAAAATGAATCAAAAAAATTTGGATTTTATAAACGTTTTTCAGCTTGTAGCGTGCTGGCAACGGTATTTAACAAAAATTAATTAAAATTTTATATATAGTATCTGATAGTAAATGTAACCAGCTTTGAGATGAAAAAAAATTCGAGACTGAACAAATATTTTTGGAGTTAATACGAGAAATGTACCGAAAAAATAAGAATTTCACAATAGTATGGGGTTCTTAACGTGCTGGCATGGATGTTTCAAGGGACTTAATAAAAAATTAATACATAGAGTCTTATTTACTTACTACTTACTTATTTACTTACTTATTTATTTACTAGACAGTAAATTTAACCAGCTTTCAGATAAAAAAAAAAAAAATTTTTTAGATCGAGTAAATAGTTTTGGAGTTTTAACCAAAAGAGTACCGACAAACGTAAAGACAAAGGTAGGTTAATTTTTAGATTTACAATGGGGTTTCCCTTATGACTCATTGGTTTTTCCGTTCCTATGGGAAACAAATTTAAAATGGGGCTATTGGATATGTTAATCTGATTATTTAAACAAAAAACTGGATCGGTTTTAAACGATTTTATTATTTATAGTGATTCAAAAGTATTTAATTTTAGGCTATTTTCTACTTGATGTAATATTTTTACTCCCGAGTCTTTATTAAATTTGTGGTTATTTTCATTTAGATGGATAGCGAAATTGGAATTTTGGGTCTTATTAGTGTATGCTCTTATATGTTCTTATTTACTCTTTGATTTACCGATCGTCCGGTTTTTCCGGTGTATTTTGCTTCACAGTCATTGCATTTTAATTCGTATACGCCGCTTTTTTGGAAAGGGTCTATTTTGTCTTTTGGTGAAGGGAAGTATGATGGCAACAACAGAAACAATAGAAATTTTGAAGAACTAATCTTCCGGTCTTATCTTCAACCACTAGAAAAATTAGACTTTTAAAATTTAAGTCATTTTGCATAAAACATAATTATTTTCAATTTAACAATACATTCTATAAACAGGAAGAAGGATTACCAATGGGGTCCCCTCTTTCACCCCTTCTAGCAGATCTTTTTATGAATAAATTAGAACGGAAAATCCTTCATTCAAAACTAGCTCAACACATCATGAACTTTAAATTTTTTAGACATAAAAACTCTCCATAAACAATAAATAACACGAATTTCATAAATACGGGAAACCCACACACACAGATGTAGTTATAGACAACAATGCCAGGAGACCACTAACACACAAACTCGCAGCATTTAATAGCATGATATACCGCCTTTTAAATATACCGCTAAATGAACGAAATTATAACAAAGAAATTTAAAAAAAACTATGAATAATATATACAAAACACCCCCAGAGGAAAAAGCTACCCCAACAAAATATATTTTTATACCATACTACGGCCCAATATCCGCTAAAGTCGGGAAAGAATTGAAAAAAAATTAGGTTTAAACCCTGCATTTAAAATAAATAAACCACTGTCATCATACTTCCCTTCAGCGGAAGACAAAATAGACCTTTTCCAAAAAATGTAATGACTGTGAAGCAAAATACACGGGAAAAACCGGACGATCGGTAAATCAAAGAGTAAATAAGAACATATAAGAGCATACACTAATAAGACCCAAAATTCCAATTTCGCTTTCCATCTAAATGAAAGTAAAACACAAATTTAATAAAGACTTGGGAGTAAAAATATTACATCAAGTAGAAAATAGCCCAAAATTAAATACTCTTGAATCACTAGAAATAATAAAATCGTTTAAAACCGATCCAGATTTTTGTTTAAATGATATGATTAACATATTCAATAGCCCCATTTTAAATTTGTTTCCCATAGGAACGAAAAACCCAATGAGTCACAAGGGAAACCCAATTGCAAATCTAAAACTTAACCTAACTGCCCCCCTTTTACTTCTCACGAATTCAGTGTTTAAGTTACCTCGAAGGTGAGTACCTATGCTTGATTTCTTATCTTTTTTTAAAAAACATAAATAAGCTCAAATAGACTATAATAGTTTAAAAAAAAAAAAAATTAGTTGCTCACATCGTTTCTGCATTGGGTTATTGTTTATATCTTCCGCTATCCAAATATATAAGTAACTCAATTTGTTGCTCGTTATTAAGGAACGAAAATCGACACTTTTTCGTTTTTGATAAGTATTCCGCTTAATTAGACCATAATAGTTTTCTAAAAAAATTAGTTGCTCACATCTTTTTGGCATTGATCTATTGTTTATACTTTCTGCTATTGAATTATATAGGTAACTGAATTTGTTGCTCGTTTTTAAGGAACGAAAATCGACACTTTTTCCGTTTTTGATAAGTATTACGCTCAATTAGACCATAATAGTTTCCTAAAAAAATTAGTTGCTCACATCTTTTTGGCATTGAACTATTGTTTATACATTCTGCTATTGAATTATATAGGTAACTGAATTTGTTGCTCGTTTTTAAGGAACGGAAATTGACTTTTTTTTCGTTTTTGATAAGTATTACGCTCAATTAGACCATAATAGTTTCCTAAAAAAATTAGTTGCTCACATCTTTTTGGCATTGAACTATTGTTCCTACATTCTGCTATTGAATTATATGGGTAACTGAATTTGTTGCTCGTTTTTAAGGAACGAAAATAGACACTTTTTCGTTTTTGATAAGTATTACGCTCAATTAGACCATAATAGTTTCCTAAAAAAATTAGTTGCTCACATCTTTTTGGCATTGAACTATTGTTTATACATTCTGCTATTGAAATATATAGGTAACTGAATTTGTTGCTCGTTTTTAAGGAACGAAAATCGACACTTTTTCGTTTTTGATAAGTATTACGCTCAATTAGACCATAATAGTTTCCTAAAAAAATTAGTTGCTCACATCTTTTTGGCATTGAACTATTGTTTATACATTCTGCTATTGAAATATATAGGTAACTGAATTTGTTGCTCGTTTTTAAGGAACGAAAATCGACACTTTTTTTTCGTTTTTGATAAGTATTACGCTCAATTAGACCATAATAGTTTCCTAAAAAAATAAGTTGCTCACATCTTTTTGGCATTGAACTATTGTTTATACATTCTGCTATTGAAATATATAGGTAACTGAATTTGTTGCTCGTTTTTAAGGAACGAAAATCGACACTTTTTCGTTTTTGATAAGTATTACGCTCAATTAGACCATAATAGTTTCCTAAAAAAATTAGTTGCTCACATCATTTTTGCATTGAACTATTGTTTATACATTCTGCTATTGAATTATATGGGTAACTGAATTTGTTGCTCGTTTTTAAGGAACGAAAATCGACACTATGTCTTCGCGGTCATGTTAAGTCACGCAGTGGAATTGGTTCTTCTTAATAATAGAATATAGTTATTTTTTTCTGTTCAAGAATTTAATTTATAATGTTTAAATTCATTATATATGTGTACTAGATTTTGTTACATTGTTGTTGCTTTAAGATAGCGTGAAATGTTTTGAAGAAATTTCATTTACGGGTAAGCGGTAAACACTCGTATGTGACATAATTTTTTTTTTTTTTTAAATTGTTGATTTTTTTGAAATGTTTTTATGCTATCTTAGAGCAACAAAATAGCAACAAATTCCGACATAAGCAGTTTTTTGAAATTCCATTTCTTTCTTATAGTGGGGGGGCTAGCTTAATATTAAGCTAGCCCCCCCACCTTTGATCGTTAATACCTGCCAAACGGTGCGAGCAACAAAATCCGTACTACGGCAACAAATTAGCACATAAATAGCACAAAATTATGCAATAGGGTTTAATTCGTTTGGCGATGGTGGGGGGGCCAGCTTAATAGGGGTGGAAAAAGAGTAAAGAGATGTTGACTGTTTGCCGTCTCTGGCCAGACTCGTATATATATATATATATATATATATATATATATATATATATATATATATATATATATATATATATATATATATATATCGTACGTATGTATATGTATATAGATATCAATAAAAAAAAAAAAATATATATATATATATATATACTAATAAGGAGAAATAATTTATTACTTTAATTGTTATTAAAGTAATTTATTATAATAATAATTTATTACAAATTAATATTTACATAATATACAGACAGAACCACATATTAGAGTTGATTGTTAAGTATTTACAATTTATGATTTATTTTTTCAAGCCCAGAACACATCTCTAATCCGTTTTGTAATCATTAGTGACTGGATTGTTCTAATAACTGAAGCTTATTACCTTATAATTTCATTTTCATTATATTCAACAAAATCCTGTCAGCAACGGAAGTGTGGCAGTTATTGTTATAAATGTTTTTGTATCTACTATCGCAATCATATTTTAACATGTTCAACTGCAAAATAAAACATAAATTTTAAATACTTAACAATCAACTCTAATATGTGGTTCTGTCTGTATATTATGTAATTATTATTATATTAATTTGTAATAAATTATTATTATTATAAATTACTTTAATAATAATTAAAGTAATAAATTGTTTCTCCATATTAGTATATATATATATATATATATATATATATATATATATATATATATATATATATATATATATATATATATACACTCGAGTGCCAAAAAACCGGCGCACCTTGAATGTTCGCATAGTTTTTGTTTTTTCTCTTTTACAACTTAATAAAATTTGCCAATTTTTTTTATATATGTAGCGGATATATTCTGTTTACATGACACTAAAGGACAAATAATAAACCATAAAATTTAAAGCAAAAAATTATCAAACAAAAAAGTATACATTTATTGATTTTATGTTAAAAAAATAAAACCTCTAAACTTCGTTTACATTATGCAAGAAACAAAAAATTGATGGTCTTTAATATCGAGTGTTTCTTCCTCTTGCTTGATTAACAGCCTGCATCCTTGCAACATGCTCCATGTAACATTGGCCACTCGATCTTGAGAAATCTGCTCACATTGTTCTTATACCGCAGTTCTCAGCTCCAGGAGGGTTATGTTGCTGTCGGATGGCCTTCATAAGATGGTCCCACAGATGGTCTATAGGATTGAGACCCGGGCTGCGAGCTGGTGACTCTAAGGTTCTGATACCCACCTCATCAAGGAAGTCACTAACAACATTGGCGACGTGTGGCCGTGCGTTATCATGCATGAACATAAAATTAGGGCCAGTGAACGGCGCAAAAGGGACTACATGCTCTTCAAGGATGTCTCTTATATAAGTTTGTGCATTGAGGGATGACCTTCGGAACACATGGAGGTCCGTGTTCGCTTTAAAACAAATCCCTCCCCACACCATCACCGACACTCTTCCGAACTGTACTGTACCTACAACATTGCACTGATTGTAGCGTTCTCCTCATTTTCTCAAGACTCTAGCTCGACCATCTGAGGCAAGTAGGCCAATTCTAGACTCATCTGAAAAGAGAACAGAGGCCTAATCAGCTTCAGTACAGGTAACATGTTCTCGAGCAAAACGGAGTCAAGCTGCTCTCTGAGCTGCAGTAAGGAGAGGGCCGGAAGCAGTAATATTAGAGTGTAGATTCATTTCAGCCAGGTGTCTACTTATTGTATGCACGGAGACATCTACACCTCGAGCAAATACGAAGCCGGTGGCAAGTCATTACAGTAGTCTGGAAGCGGTTCCTTAGAGTCTCCATTTTAATAAATCGATTAAAATAATGGTTTGTTACTCTCGACCGACCTCATCCCGAACTCCTCGAGTAGTTGCTCGTCTCCCGGTACCTCTGAATCGCGCGTCGAACCCTCGTTTCTATGTATATATGTATGTGAGTTATGATTAGACTCAACTCTAACACTAAAAAAAGGTCGGGGTTTGAGGTGACAGAGTGAACGGCACAAGTGTAGAACAATAACTAACTTTATTATAGCCTCTGAACAGATATATATACATTAGGTTTGTTTACAGAGATGGTATTACTTATCCTACTAAGGTTCTTATCCTATAAGTTATTATTTATGTCTTACACTCAGCTAACTCCCTCCCTCCAGTTCCTTTATAAAGAGGAACCTCAATAAAAACAAAAAAAATAAAATAAACATAAGATAACATATAACTTAAATGATCACTTCGCATATTCTATAACTAAAACACCTGACACTTCTTATCCTAATGCCAACAATAAAGAAAAGAAATACATATAGTTACTTTACCTAACGATAATATTATATACAAAATGGAAGAGATTTAAAAAATACATGTGATATATACCTATAAGAAAAAAAAAAAAAATTACTTACATAATTAATATTTAAACCTGTAAGAAAACAGAACAAAAATAATTTCTTGACTGATACTACGTATCATTCTGAGCGCTACCACCCTGCTCGAGTTCTGACACTCTGTGGGGTACCCGGAGTTCCTCTAGATGAACCGTGCGGGAACGGGATGGATAATTTACATCTCTAATAGTAAACAAGTTATGTTCCCAAATTGTGGTGACTCTATAAGGACCCTCATACCTTGCGGCCGTTTTATTTCTCGCTGTTCTTAATCGCCTATAGACGATGGTTCCTAGCGAAAGCGGTTCTTTCTTATAAACTCGAGACCGAAGATTTTCCCTGTTTACCCGATTTTGTTTTTCCCGGATTAGCTTTTCCCGGATCTTCGACCACGTCTGTTGCCGTTGCGATCTCTCTCGGTATAAATCCGCTCTTAATCTACTATTGTTAGCTGTTATGAGGTCCCCTCTGTCCCTTCGTCTCTGCCCAAAAACTATTTCCACGGGAGATAGCCCAGTTGCAGCGTGAATGGTATGGTTGTATGCAATTATCGCTCGCGGCATAGTGTCGTATGTGGTAAGGTTACGACCTATCTTGAGTAGCCGAAGATGTTCCCCCAACGTGTTGTGCAGGCGTTCCACAGCACCCCTATCCTTGATGTGATGAGGGGTGTTTAATCGCCAAGTAAAACCCAGTAGTTTACTCTCTTCGCGGATCAAGGCGTTATCGAATTCGCGCCCACAATCTGAAATGATTTCATCCGGTACTCCATATGTGGCGCACCACTGCAGAACGCCTTCCCATACCGCCCCGGGTGTCTTTGCTTCAATAGGGTGGGCCATCGCGAGTTTGCTAAAAGCATCTACCGCTGTCAGCCATGATTGCCCTTCGTTGGAATATATGTCAATTTGCACGGTCCTCAAGGGCTCCGTCGCGGTTGGTGTAGAAGTTTGTGTTGCTACTAAAGGTTGGTGGTCATATTTCGCTTGTTGACAAACTTCACAGTAAGCGATACAATCGCGCACCGTACGGCCCATAGATTTCCAATAATAAAGAGATTTTATCGCGCGCAAGGTCTCCTCAATTCCCCTGTGATTTGTCTTGCCTGTATGGTGTTCGGATACGGTTGTTTGTTGTGCCGCTGGGTCTGTGATAGTCTCCACCTGGCGCAAACACCGAGTCAGGGGATAACCTAATCCGATTTTTTCCTGCCGATAAAGCCTCTTTACCTTGTCGGCTAGTATCCTATTCCCAACATACACGTGACAGCTTCTTGTGGGGTGACTGAACTCCGCGAAAATTTTCTCGAGTTCTTCCTCGGTTACCGCTGCGGGTGTACGGACCACAATCGTCAATAGGCCCTCGTAGATGCTTGACTGTGTTTGTATCCCCGGGTCCTGCTTAGATTTAAAAATAATTTGCAATTTTTTATCACTAATAATTTCATCAATCTCGGGCAGTTCCGAGAGTCGTTCGGACGGAGTCATGTTGCCCTCTGATTCGCTATTAACTAGGGGGATGTCGGGTCCGCTCTCAGCCCACTCTCTTAAATATCTCAACGCGAAAGGTTCCGCGGGGGTTGTCTCTTCCTCGGTTGCGTTCACGACCAGATCCCTAGATAACCAATCGGCGACCGCGTTTTCGATTCCTTTTTTGTGAATCGTTTGAAAGTTATAGGCCGCAAGCCGCTCCTTCTATCGTGAAACTCTCGCGGATGATTCTCTTAATGTTCCCAGATATGTCAACGGTTTATGATCCGTATAAAGTTCGAATCGCCTGCCGTAGATGTACGGGCGAAAATACTCGACTGCCCAGACTACCGCTAGGAGCTCCCTTTCAATCGCGCTGTACCTGCGTTCAGCGTCGTTTAGTTTCCGTCCCGCGTATGCTATAGGCTTTTCACCCTCCTCGAAGTTTTGAGACAGGACGGCCCCAATAGCTACCTCACTTGCATCTGTTGTTACCCTGAATGTTTTACGGAAATCGGGGAACGCCAGAAGTGGCTGGGTGGTCAAAGCCTCTCGACAGTTCTTGATACTCGCCAGTTGATCGGGTCCTAGTTCAAACCGTTTTCCCTTTTTCAATATTTCGGTTAGAGGATGAGTCATCTCCGCTATACGAGGAATGAATTTCTGGTAATAGTTCACCATGCCCAGAAATCTCCTAATTCCACGTGCGTTTTTAGGCATCGGGGCTTCTTGGATGGTTTTCACACGCTCCGTGTCAGGTCGCACGCCTTCCCGTGATACTATATGACCTAAAAACCGAATTTCGCGTAGTCCGAACTTTGACTTTTCCCTAGACAATTTAAGTCCAAATTCCCGTATCCTGTCCAGGACCCGTCTCAAATGTTGGATATGCTCGTCCTCGTTCTTACTAAAAACTATTAAATCATCCATGTACACTTGTGAGAAGTCCTCGCCAAGTCTGCGTTGCAGTTCATCCATCAAGCGTTGAAAAGTTAATGGGGACCCTTTTAGACCGAAAAGCATTCTAACGAATTCGAAATGCCCCCTTTCCCATGAAAACGCGGTCTTCCCAATATCTTCTTCGACCATTCTAACTTGATGATAACCACTCTTCAGAACAAGAGTACTAAAGACAGTTGCTCCCGCGAGTCGATCTAGTATGTCCTCGAGCCTGGGAAGGGCCGCTCGTCCTTTGTTGCTTCGTAAAGTTTACGATAATCAACCACTACCCGATATTGCTTCGCGCCTTGTCCTTGTTTTTTCTCGACTACCCACAGTGGGCTATTGAATGGGTCTAATAATGCCTTGTTTGAGAAGATCCCCTAATTGCTCTCTGATGATATCCCTCATGGCTTGCGGGTATCTCCTATCTTTAACATAGATGGGGGTTTCGCCTTTTAAATTTATTCGGGTGTACTGTTCTCCCAGTAGTCGGTAGGACCTCGTCTTCCCTATAAAATAAGCCTTCATATTGTTCCACTACCCTCAATACTGTTTCCTTTCTACATTCGACTACCCCAATGTTAATACCCGCTCCGGTTTTATTCACCGTTGTAGCCTTATATTGCCGTTTCCCCATTCCACAACGCCAATTTTTCCGGTTTATTTTCATCCTCATGCCCACTCGCTGTAATATATCGCAACCCACGATTAGATCATATCCGGCCGTCAACTTCTCTATCACATGGATTTTTATCCGCAAATCTCGCCCTGTTAATTCGGCCACCCCTCCAAGTATTCCCACCACTCACCTCGTGTCTCCTCGTAGTCGGGCCGCTACGCTCAGAACGGATACTCTCCTCTTCCGAAGATTCCCCGCTGGTATAGTGCCTGCTGTTCCTCCTGCCAGGTTGCCTGCTGCTCCAGTCCTGGATGTTCACCTCCATCGGTTCGTCCCTTTGTCCTCTCCTAAGTGGTTGATTCCTGCGCCTCGGGCATTCTCTCGCTATGTGTCTTCGCTTGTCACATTCAAAGCATCTTGTGAGATTGCATTGGGCAGCGACATGTCCTGTTCGGTTGCATTCGTAGCACCTCCGCTCCGGTCTCCACCTGTTATCGTCAGTTCGTTCGGTCCACCTGTTCTACTCGGTCGTTTTCCGAAGCTCCGATTATTAGAAGTTACTCGTGGTGGGCTCCTGTGTCTCCTCCTTGATGATTTAACTTCTATCCATTCCGTTTCCGATTTGCCAAGGCGGGTTATGTTTCGTTCCTTCGCTTCAATGAGGTCGTGGGCACACTCGACGAAGTCACGATCTCTTGGGAGCGAGCCTGGGCGGTCTATGTAGTGGTTCAATTGTACCTTTAAGACCCCTCGCAGAAATTCTAATTTATGGGCTCCTTCTGCTTGGCCAAACGACTCGACCATCTTCTCAGTCAGTCGGTTATACAAAACCATCAGCTTCTCAGCGAATTCTCCCTCTGATTGTCCGTGAGCCCTTCGCTCTTTAAGTAAATAAAAGACATCTTCTTCAGGGGTCCATCTTCCCCCGCCGTATAATTTTTTAAGCCTCACGTTCAGAGTATCCCAGGGATGCGTCAGGTCGCCTTGAATGGCGTTTAAAACTCGCCGTGAAATGCGGCCAACCAGAGACGCTTCTAGGAGTTTTACGTCGGAGTCTAACAACGTACAGTTCTCCTTGCGAGACATTATTAAACTCTGGCTCTGGTCACCTCCTTTAATGAAATCCTCGAGGTCCCCCATCACACCTGAAAAAGGTTCTAATTGACCAATTACCTCGTGTATAAATGCCGAGTTCTGTGTCCTTATCTTCACGAGCTCCAACTGCTGTATCTCAGAAGCCTTTGATAGTTGTGTTTTTAGTTTCGCCCTTTCTACCGCCGCCTGAGCCAGCTGGTACTCGAATTTAGCTCTCTCGTCCGTGTCTACCATCGTATTTTTTTGAGCTACCCGTACGTTGGTTACTTGAAAACTTGAAGTAACAATTTTCAGAAATTCTCCCGGGTTTCGGCACCAGTTATGATTAGACTCAACTCTAACACTAAAAAAAGGTGGGGGTTTGAGGTGACAAAGTGAACGGCACAAGTGTAGAACAGTAACTAACTTTATTATAGCCTCTGAACAGATATATATACATTAGGTTTGTTTACAGAGATGGTATTACTTATCCTACTAAGGTTTTTATCCTATAAGTTATTATTTATGTCTTACACTCAGCTAACTTGTGTGTGTGTATATATATACATATATATATATATATATATATATATATATATATATATATATATATATATAAAGTTCTTTATTTATTCTGGGACCTTAAGTCCCTTAAGAATAAAAAAATAATGTACAATCAGGGGACCTACAATGCCTCAAGATGGTTATGAAATATTATTAAATATAATAAAATAGTAATTAATAATAATAACAAATAAAGATTAAACTTAGAAATATTAACAAAAACAAAAACAGAAATATTATGATTCATTGTGTGAATCATTTGTGTAGAAACAATCAAAATTTCTTGTACATAAACTTTTATGTTTTATAAGACTATTAAGTGGCTAATGACAGTTTTCAGGGATCTGGATGGACAGTAGGTGGTTAAATAAGTGATATTTGAAAGTGGAAAGGGTGTTTGAGTGGCGAATGGTGTAAGGTAAGGGATGGAGTTTCATAGGGACGAGCAATGTAAAGTGGGCGTTGGGATTTCACTGTTTGGTAGAGAAAGGATGCCAAAAAATACTGGCGACGGTAGGAAGGAAAGAGCCACTTTAACTCCACGTAAAATTGTGAAACATGAGCGTTCCTGGGGATCCCGAAAACAAAACAAATGCAGCAGTTAAACAGTCTTTTGAGTCTGGCCTCCAGATCACCAGAAACGCCCCCATACACAGCACAGCAATAGTCGAAATGGGGGAAGATAAGGGAAGTAACAAGTAATTTGCGGGTTTCGAAAGGAAGAAGATGGCGAACGTAATTGAGACGTTTTAAGATTGGGATGGTGCGACGGGAAATTTCGGATACATGGTTTTTCCAGGATAGGTTTTGATCGAAAATGACTCCGAGATTTTTGACTTTTTCGTCCGCAATAAATCAGCTTCTCTGGGACTTATTTAACGGAATGACAAGTTCCATGGGATATCGTACGCTACGTAAGGGTAGAATCTTTGGATTTTGTTTGTTATAGGTGTAATAAAGTAGTGAATTTTTATTTATTAAGTGTAATATACTTGATATTTATTTTTAAAAGTGTTAGGTTGTGTTCAACCAGTGTAAATTGAGAAAATAGAAGAACCATTACCTGGAGATAAATTACCTGATTCGTTTCCCTGTTTGAAAAATTGATTTTCTGGCGGTTCATTAACTTCTATTTTCATTGCTGCTCCTTCTGAGTTAGATATGCCTGGTTGTTCAGTAGTTTTAGCTTCAAGGAGCGTTTGAGAGGTTAAGGAGATTTTATGCAGCACAGCGATTCATCTCGGCACCGGTTAAAATGTCTCCTTTCTTTGGTTTTTCCTCTCTCCCTTCCTATTCTTTTTGTATCTTCCTGGTAGGAAATATATACAGAAATACAATCTCGTTGACTCCTTCCTTTTAGGTAGCTTCCGTTACGTTTCGACTCTCACTTTTCTCCCCGTTCTAAAAATGTAAAAATTAATCAGTTTTAAGCCTTTGTGTAAACGTTTGAGGGGTAGACCGAGACGATGGGAGGATTGCGTTCGGGCTGGTTTTATGGATTTGGGTTTTGATGGGGTGGGGTTGGAGGGAGGTTTGTGGTCAGAGGTTGATGGTTTCGGAATCAAACCTTCGGGTCCGTGAAGACATTTTATATTATTAGTGTGAGATCATTTCTATGTGCATACCTTCCGTTTATTCTTCATAAGAGCTTTTTCAGTATCCAACACCTGATGTCTTAATATAATATCGTTTTTTAATACTTATTACGCTTATAGGTGTCATTACTGTCGATAGGTGTGCACCAATCGTACTGTTCATCAATACATAATCTGGGATTATTATTATTGAATTATCTCCGACGGCCGGCAACGAGTATACATCGGGTCTTAGTTGTTTCAATTTTTCATCATTGTTTTTCGTCTGATTTAGTTCAAAGTTTACACGCTTGTAGTTTTGTGTGTCAGCAACTTATTGCTGAAATTTCGTTAAAATTGATCGAGGATCTTCGATAGGAGAAATTGTAAAGAAATTAGTCTACTGCCTAGACTGGGCTGCTTATCAGTGAACTGAAGTGATCCTGCAAACTAGTGGTGGTTCAGAAATACTGGACCTGTTATTTTGTAACAGGTAAGGGCTCACTGAACCGCGTCCCTGTTACCGATGTTCAGAAGTAACAGGGACGAGATACTTGCGTACTCACTTCAGTACTGGGAACAACATTCATACCTGTTACCTTCGTACTGCGTACTGTCCTAGGCTAGTATTTTTTTCTTGTCAACTCTACCTGTTACCAGATACTCGTTTACCTAAACCAGTATTTTTACTTCCACTCTTATACGGGTATTTTCTAGTAAAATGTCAGCCGGTCTTCATTGTATTTTGACACTCTTACATTATTTTGTATTTTATTATTGTTAATTTTAATAATCATTAAAATACACTTAAATATGAAATCTATACATAAGCAATTATATTATTTTTATGGGTCATAAATCAAATAAAAAATATGAATGCTGTTATAAAACATCTAACTTCTTAAATAATTATATATTTTATATAACCTAAGGAGATTTAAGTGTATAAGGAATATTAATTAGCAATATTATCTGCTATCACAATTATATTTAAATAACCATGTTACATAATTCCTTATATTTGGGCAAAATTTCACATTTTGGCCTATGCCACATTTTCAAGCCCTAAAAACATGAAAACATATATGGATAATAAATATGAAAATTAGTTATGACAATATTTAACCTGCTATCTATTCCATATACAATTCTGAGTCATGTACAATCATTTTGATTTGGTCAAAGAATATAATATCGAAAAAATTCGGATTATTTCTATTATTATTTAATGTTGGTGTATTATTTGTATTGTCTATTGAATCTATATTATTCCTTAAATGTTCTATTGTATATTTGCTATTTTTATTGATTTAGAAATCAGTTATTTTCTTTTGAATGTTTCTACCTTTTGTTTGTTTATTTTCTTTTAAATTATTTCTGGATGGTGTGGCTAAATGGTTTATATTTATTTTATCCTCTTTTTTATTTTTTTGTATTTAAGTTCTAATACCAATATTTGTTAATTATGTTTTGGTATGAAATTGTCTTCCAGTATTTTGTATATATATATTTTTTTAATTTCTTTGATATATTCTGTCTGTTATGGCTATTGCTTTGAATATTACAGTATTTATGGTGTTTAGGATGTTTGCTGTAGTAATTTAGTTATCTATTGGTTTTTGTTGTCTTTTTGAACCATTTTGTTTTGATTTGGTTATTATCCAAAATAATAGTCATATCTAAAAAGTTTATTATGTTCTTTATAGATTTTTCAATGGTAAACTCTATTTTATTATTGAATTCATTATATGTATGTAATAGATTATCAATTTGATCATTTTTAATTATATTGAATAAATCATCAATGTATTTATGTAATTCTAATGATTTATTATTTAGTTTATTTAAACATTCATCGATTAGATAGTCCAACCATATTCCACTGAAATTCGCACTAAGGTAAGAGCCCATTGGTACTCCATCTATTTGCCTGTAAAATTGTTCATTGTACATGAAATAATTATTATGTAAACATAATTTTAGTCCTTCCATGTATAGTTTTTTGTTTTTTATTGTGGTATATGATTCAATATCATTCCATTTTTCATTGATAACTTTTAAACAAGTATCTATCAGTATATTGGTGAATAAATTTTTTATAACAAGGCTAATAAGATTGATTAAATCATTTGGTTTTAATATAGATAAATGGTTCCTTCAATCTATTGAATTTTTTACATCATAGTTGTTGTTATTGTTGAGATGTGATAATGTTTTATTAAAATAGATAGTTTTTCTATAGGGCCATATTTTCCATTTATTACCAGTCTTAAATTATGGTTAGCTTTGTGTAATTTTATTGGTCCATGAGCTACCAGTGTGGTGAAAGTGTTAGGTGCTATATTATTCTTTTCTTTTTTTTTGTCATGAATCCAGATTTTTCTAAATTATTTAGGTATTTAATGATATTTTTGGCTAAATTATTTCCCGGATCTGTTCTTATTGTTCTATAAATATTTTTATCATTAAGTAAGTTAATAATTTTGTTATAATATTCTTCTTTTTCCATTATGGCTAATTGTTTAGTTTTATCAGATCTTACGTATATAATGTTTGGATTCTCTTTCATAAGTAGATTTAAATGATTAATGTCTTTATTAATAATGAAATCCAATGCCGAAAAATTATTTCTATTTTTATATTTATTTAGTGTTATTCCTTAAACAGTTTTTGTGGTTATCTGTGGTATTATCATTGTCTATGATGGTTTCTAAATCTGCAATTAGTCTAATTATTTCTTTGTTAAGTTTGTACTTGTTGATATTAATATTTAAGCAAACATTAGCCCCTAATGATAAAATGTTTAATATATTAATTGGAATATTTACTTTAGTCTTATTAATAACTGTATTGCTCATGTATAATCATTCATATTTAAATTCTTTCCATGTGTTATTGTATGTTTTAAATCATGTTTTTTATGTTTAACGTTTTAAATTGTTATGTTTAATGTTAATTCAATCAATCCTTCTTTATACAATTAAACAATTAATTTTAATACTAGTTCTACCAGTGGTAAAATAATATGCAGTAGTGATTGCAATTTTTTTTTTTTTTTTTTAATATTTAGGTAATAACTGTTACGTTTACCATGAATTAGCAATACTGTTGTTTCATGTCTGAAAATCAAATTAGTTTTTTTTGTTTTTTTTACTTCACATCTTTATTATTTTTAAAGGATGGGACAAATTTAAAATATAACATTTATAGAAACAATATAAGCATAGTATCATCCTATCGGATGTTTTAATGCATTCTAGAAGTGTTAAACCAATACTGCTAAAGTAGTTTAATATTCATAAATATTTAATAAATCTAATAGCTTAGTCATATTGATTATATGAGATCCTTATCCATATAGCTTTGATTTTTCCACTGGTTAATGAAGTGCATATAAAAATTTCAATTACCCTTTTAATAAAAGATACCACGAAAACCTTTAGTTTTAGAGGTGATAAAGTATCAATGAACTATACAAAAAAATAAAAATTAGCAATTTTTTTTTCAAAAATTTTATCTTTGCAGCTATTTTATTTCTAAGATTATCATCTTCAAGTACTTGTGTAATTTATTTTTTCAACAAAAAAATAAATAAAAATAAGTTTGGTGACTGCCCCAAATACTTTGTTAAATTATTTGGCTATATATTTACATTTATATATATATATATATATATTATTAAACAGGTAGTTGAAAATGTAAACTTTTGATTACAGCCGATATTGAATAGGTAACAGATAGGCCAGTAATAGGTATGCTAGAATATCAGTGTAACAGGGTAAACCAGTACGAGTATGGAGAGACGCTGACCTTGAGACAAGTAACAGGTATTTTGTAACAGGTATTTGTAACAGGTATTTTTTGGACCAGTATCGGTTGTCCCTGTTACTGAAAAATATCGGTTTAGACACTCGCTCCAGCTGTACAAGGTCAGTGTCACCGTATCTTATCAAATCACTGTCAAACACTTACGTATATTTTCCTTCATAATGGTTTCCAACGACGATATAATGAAAGCTATTAATGAAATGAAGATATTCCTTGAAACTAATAACTCTCTCATAAGCGACGTATTAAAAGAATGTGATCGGTTAAAAAATACCTGCCAGGACCTAGAGTTGAAAAATGTGAAACTCGAAAAAGAAATAAATTTTTTAAAGCGGCAGATAAAAAAGAATATTTTTTTAATCCAAAATATACCCTTCAGTGAAAATGAAAATACACTCGATAAAGTTAGAGACAGATTTACGGAGTGTAATATAGCTATACCAGATTATGCAGTTAACACCTGTTATAGACTTCGAAAAGGACCAATTTTGGTATCACTTAACAATAATAATGTAAAACAAGTGATTTTTAAGTGTAGGGATACTCTTTTTTTTTTTTTTTTTTTTTTTTTTTTTTTTTTTTTTTTTTTAAATTATTTATTGAAATTTACAACTGTATATACAAAAAATAAAATACATCAAGTAAATGTGATGAAATAGATAAAAATGACACGTCACTTGTTTTTAAAGCAACTACCCATTGGTAGCACTTATTAAGGTTCTACATGATAAAGCACTATATTAGAAGATCCCGAGGCCATCTTCTTTTCAGGCGCCTCGGAGGGTTATCTGGAATGGAATGAGATGCAAGTTGTGATACTAATGAATTTGAATGGTTGTGGAGTTTGCTGTGAAAGGAAAGATATCTGGTTTGAGCTAAGTCAGAAACGTAAGGTATATTAAGATCTTTGTGGATAAGTTTATTTGTGACGAAGTAAGGAGCATTTAGGATTTTTCTAAGGCTTTTGGATTGTAAGGATTGGATACGAGATGAATTGGATGGTTTAGTGGAGCCCCAAAGCTCAACTCCGTATGTCCAAATTGGTCTAATTATTGTCATGTAGATGAGTCTTTTGTAATTAATTGGAAGATTGGAGCGTTTGTCAAGTAAATGTTGAAGTAGTCGATAGCGACGGGCAGTTTCTTGTAGTTTTAGTCTTGTATGTGGATTCCAAGTAAGACGTTTGTCCAGATGGAGTCCTAGGTAGCGGATCTGTTCAACGGGGATTAGCGGAACATCGTTAAAGGATATTGTAGGACAGGAAGTCGTGGGTTTACGACGGAGGGTGAAGGTTATTTGATGGGATTTATTTGGATTTATTTTGATTCTCCATTTTTGACACCATTCTTGAAGTTTTATGATATGGGATTGGAGTGTCTGGGAGGCAATGAAGGGATTATTGTTAACTGATAACACACACGTGTCATCAGCATACGTGGTTAGGATGGTGCTAGGATGCGTCGGGATGTCAGCTGTATACACCGTGTAGAGGATTGGACCTAGGATACTTCCTTGAGGAACACCTGCAGATTGGGTAAAGAGTGAGGAGTAGGAAAAGTTATGATTAACTTTGAAGGTTCTATCACTAAGATAGGAACGGATGATAAGAAAGTATGTAGGAGGTAGGAATTTTCGTAGTTTGTACAGCAGTCCCGGGTGCCAGACTCGGTTAAAAGCTTGTTCTACGTCGAGAAAGGCTCCCGTACAGTACATTCCGCGCTCCAATGCGGAGGAGACAACGTCCACCACATGATGACATTGCTGGATTGTGGAATGTGATGTTCGGAATCCAAACTGGTGGTCTGGGATTATGTGATTGGAATCTAGGATAGGATACAAGCGTTTTAAGATGAGTTTTTCCAGGATTTTACCCATAATTAGCAAGAGAGAGATAGGACGATATGAGGAAGGGTGTTCCGGTGGCTTTTTGGGCTTGGGTATCATTTTGACTATGAACACTTTCCAAGGATCAGGAAAATATGTTGTTCGGAGTACAGCGTTATATATGAATGTTAGGAGCAGGATGGCTTTCCAAGGAAGGTGTTTTAGGATATGGGATGTGATAAGGTCATGTCCAGGGGCTTTCTTGGTGGGTAATCTTTGGACGATACTTGATATTTCTGAGGGATGGAATGCTTTAGGAGGAGGGGACATTTGAAGTGGGATATTTAATTCTGTTTCAATACTTTCAAGATGATTTGGGTTAAGGATATCAGGATGGGGTTTAAAGGTATTGAAAAGGTGCTGGCCGAAAATTTGAGATTTTTTTTCTTCGTCAGATCTTGACCACGTTTTGGATTCAGTTAGAAAAGGGTGATTACAATTTTTGTAGTTCAGGAGTTTTTTTGTGGCCATCCATAAGGATTTGTCAGTCGTGTTAAGGTTTTCAGTATATTTATATAAATTTTGAATTTTGAATTTTTTTATTTCTGTTTTTAGTTTGTTAGTCAATTTGGTGTAGTTATTTTTGTCTGACGGATATCTGGTTCTATGCCACCTAGCTCTTGCTTTTCGCTTTTCTGTCAATAGGATGCGAAGATGTTGTGGCAAATTACTCTGGAGAGAATTGTATGTTTTTCTTTTTGAGGTGTTATCTTTTATGCTATTGCGTATTATTGTCGTTAGTATTTCTATGGCAGTATCGATGTCTTGTTTTGTTTTAAGTGGAATCTTTAAGTCTATTTTCATTTCCAAATCATATCGAAAACTGTCCCAGTCTACTCGGCCAGTAATCAACAAAGGATGGGTGGGCTTAGGAACAGAAGTTGAATACAGGGAAAGCAGTACCGGACTATGATTAGATGAAAGGTCATTTAGGGATTTTATTGTGAGCTGGGATGAAGATACCTGGGAAGTGATGAATATGTCGAGGATATCGGGTCGTTTTTTGAGGGATGTCGGCCAATATGTAGGGTTCATAGGTGGAATGATGGAATAGGTTTTGGATGTAGAGACTCGGGATAGGATGCTGCCACGGGAGTTGGATGATCGACAACCCCACCGTTGGTGCTTAGCGTTGTAGTCTCCTCCTGCAATGAAGCGAGGTCCCAGAGATTGGAATAAGGATTCAAGATGACTATAGGAAAGGGGAATATTTGGTGGGCAATATACAGCTGAGAAAGTTAAATTGTAAGGACTTGTTGATATGATAACCGAGGTTGATTGGATTTCTGCAGTTGGAGTGGAAGGAATAAGGGAATGGGGTAAGGATCTGTAGATAAGGATACAAGAACCAGCATGTGCTGTGTTGTCCGGATGGTCCGACCTATAAGCGATATAGTCCCGTATGTAGAAATGTGATTTGTTTGTGAAGTGGGTCTCCGTCAGTAAGGTAATATCGTGAAGAAATATGTTAAGTTCGTCTCGGTGGTTAGTTAGTCCATTCGCATTCCATAGAATGATAGCCAGGGGCTTTGTGCTCATTGTGGAATATGGAAAGGGACTTGATAAAGGACTGTGGTGAGGAGTGAAATGAGAGGTGCGATCGTTTCTTTTAGCTCTGACAGGAAGGACGATAGGATGTTATTGATGTCTGCTGGATTTGTGACAAGATTTGATTCGGGGAGCTGTGATGGAGGATTGTATCTAGGAATGCTAGCAGGGACTTGGACCCGTCTTGGGATACTAGGAACAGAGTCAACTTTTAATGGTGTTTGGGTTGGGAGGTTAACTATGAAAGAAGTTTGGATTGGAACTGATTGTTGACTCTGTGGTGGTAGTTTCACACGTAGAGGTAGGTAATATGAAGGAATGTCTTCATTAGGACGTTGAGGAGTAGGTTGAGGTTTGGAAAGTGGAGGCTGTGGTTTGGAGCTTTGAGGCGCCTGATGTGGTGCATGGGGATCTCCTAAAATATTTGAATATGACGAAGGAACATTTAGATTCCCTCGTTTTCCCTGTTGAGGAGGATGGATGGTGGATGAAGTAGACGGCTTGGGCTCATTGGTGAAAAGTTGATCCTTATGTTCATGAAGGGTTTTCGGAGGTCCCACTCTTACTTCTTGAGAGTTGTGAGGTCGATTTTTTGAAATTGTTTGCAAATGTCTCTGCCTTTGATGGTTTTTTATGTACGACGCATCCTCTGTAATTTGCTGGGTGGTCTTCACCGCAAAGGACACATTTTGCGGGCGTTTCTCTGGTCTTCAGGCATGTTGCTGTAGCATGTGGTCCAGCACATTTGACACATCTGGCTGGATGGTGACAATATGATTTTGTATGCCCCAGAGTTTGGCATCTGGTGCACTGCACAGTTGTAGGTTTTTGTTTAGGCTGCTCAAATCGGACAACTGAGTATACCAGTCTTGTAATTTTGAATATTTCGATGTTATTGCTGGGTGGTTCTAAGTCTACATAAAATAAAGGTAGGGGAAACTTCTGTGTAGGTTGGAGAACATTCGAGATGTTTCTCACGTTGTGGCCAATCTCTTCAATATCTCTCTTTATTGCTTCTGTAGGAGTGGAATTATAGAAGGCCTCTTAAGACAACTCTGTAGGCTTTATCTTCGTTTAACTGATAACAATGGAAGTTATAGTTTTTAGCGGACAAAAAAAGAATGAATTTTTTATAGTTTTCTTTGGTGGTGGTGTTACTTTTTATGTCTTTAACACGTGAGAAACATTGGAAGTTTGTTTGGCCAATAAGATTCGCTATTTCTTGACAAAATGGAAGGTAATCCTTTATATTTGATACAAAAACTGGTGGTGGTGGAGGTTCTGTAAATTCTTTATTTTTTTGAGCTGGCTCGGATGGAACATTCTCCAGGGTTGCAAATTTATTACTGGTTGGGATTGAATAGGTAGATTGTTCTATTTTTGAGGCTGCAGTGGATTTACTGCGAGTTGTAGGAGCTGGTGTTTGTTTTCCTTAATTCTTTTTTTTTTTTATTTTTTATTAGGTGAATTCCCGGCAGATCCGGGGGCAGCGTTTCGATGACGTTTTTGTAGCATTCTTTGCGACAAGTATTGAGAGTCTGTCTCGCTAATTTCAGATCTCGCGAACTCTTCTTCCGAGTCAGTATTCTTTAACTCCATTTTATAGTAAAAATAAATGTTAAATAATTAATATTAAATTTATTATTATTTTAACGAACAAAAATTAAAATTAACGAGATAAAAATAAAGAAATATTGTAACATTTTCTGAATATAAAAAAAAAAAAAAAAAAAAAAAAAAAGTCTTAGGAAGTGAGTCTGGAACTCGGAAAAACGGAATAGTAGTCCAGAGCCTACGCCATGAGCTACCAGTGACGGGTAGAAGAATTAACAAAAGTAATATTTAGCTCAATCTGGGGTGCCGACAAGTAAGAAACTGTTACTCGTGGATAGTCTGTACCCCCACATGCACCACTTTTCTCACTTATAATTGTTAATATAAGCACTGACCTGACAAAATGTGATCACAATATTGTTCACTGTAATATAAACCGTTGGTACACGGATTTACAAAGCAGTAGATAGGTTAATACCATTGAGAAAACAGTTTAAAGTCAAAGCGATAACGGGAATGATCTGCTGTTTCGGCCATGACACCTTAGGGATATTCTAAAAAAATAAAAACATATTTTTAAGTCATGATAAGACCCCTGAAGAAAGAGAAGAGGGGAGAAAAATTCATGCTTGCTTGACAGCAATGCTTCTTATAGAAAAGGTTTTTTCAAAATAAGAGGTTCATTCTATAGAATGAATGAAATAGAGGACCTAATCAAAGAATCTGAAGGTGGTATTCCTATAGTGTCATTACAGGCGGACCTGCTGCAAACCTCTGATGAGGAACAAGCAAAAAGAAAAGAAAAGCTGAAAATAGACTGGATAAGTTTAAATTTCGACCTCGAAGTTCATCTGTCTCAGCAATGGATAAGGCGACCTGACGGACTGAATCCATCTCCTACGGTTTAATACCTGTTCATGATTCACGGAAAGGACTCGGTAAAACTACCTACCCCAAAAATGTACAATATGGATATCATACCTTGTTTTGCAATATAAATGGCTTAAAAAATTTATTCAAATTTACAGTAAAAGAATGTGATACTATAAGGCAATATCCCATATTATGTTTCGTAGAGACTTGGGTGATTGACGATAATTTCTCTTTACCTACATGGTTGCAGGATTATACACCTTTTAGCGCTAAAGCTGTAAAAGCAAACACAACAGGGCGCGGCAGCGGTGGTTTGCTAACCTTAGTTCATAATTCCATTACTTCAGGCACAAATATTGTATATACCAACCGCTACTGGCTTTTTGTCAATATTAAAATTAATAACAAACTATTAACAATTGGAAACATTTACTTGCCCCCTATATGTGATATGGATACAATACTGGAAGAACTATGTAACACTATTACGGAAATATTACTCAACTATTCGAACACTTACTTGTTTATTAATGGTGACTTTAACAGTCATGTAGGTGACCTAAATTGCTTGGAGGAAGAAATGTTGTACAGTTCAAATCTATACGCTACAAGAACGAACAACCATAAACATGTTAACAGACGAGGAAAACAATTGGTGGAGGCGATGGAATCATTAGGTCTCATACTATGCAACGGCAGGACCCTTTCAGACAGACCCGGAAAGTTCACATTTATCTCTAAAGTTGGAAAAAGCGCTATTGATCTTGTGTGGATCAACGATAAGGCACTAGAGATATTAGATGATATGGAAGTTATAGCCATGTCTGATTTTCTGGACCATTTAGCTTGTGGCACTTCCGTGAATCCACACGTATGCTTACCAAATCCTCGACCGTTTAATTATATAGGTATGGGACCCAAAAAACATGTTAAATGGGAAGAGAACAAAAGTATATTATTCAGAACAAATTTAGCTTGCAGTGACAAAATTTACTTAAATTCGCATGATGTAAACCAGCTCTATAAGAATTTCGTTGAATGCTTGCATAAAATCATGTCTTCTGCCGGCATGCTTGTAATAAAAAAACCACCAAAGAAGATAAAGTCTCAGAATTCTACAGGGCATATTACGGTCAGAAGATCATTCAGAGCTTAGAATTCATTCCCTCCACCAATTTAACTCTAGAAGCTAATATAACGCTAGAGGAACTGCAGTTTTGTATCAATCTTTCTAAAAACAACAAATCTCCCGGACCTGATCTTATAATATATGAAAACTTTAAGAATCTCACCCCAGAGTGGGAACACTATATTTTGAATTTATTTAATGCTGTTCTTGATCAAGAAAAATTACCTACCCAGTGGTCTAAATCAAAACTCTACTTACTTTTTAAAAAAGGCAATAGAGGTGATGTTGATAATTACAGAGGTATATCCCTACTTAATACGATGGCTAATTTATTTACCAGCATCATTGCGAGGAGAATAATGCTATGGGCGGACTCTCAGAATCTAATGCCCGAAGAGCAAGCAGGATTCAGGAACGGAAGAGGCTGCATTGATCATATCTTCACTCTTTCGGCACTAATCGGAGTAACGTTCAAAACTGAAGGAAGATATCTATATGCCACGTTCATTGACCTCAAAAAAGCCTTCGATTCAATTAATTACGGACTCCTTTGGCGAAAGCTTATTACCCTAGGAATCGGAGGAAAAATTGTCAAAATTATTAAAATGCTGTACGACAATGCATCAACCCAAATTTCAGTTAATTGACAACTTTCGGATGATATTGACATCACCTTAGGACTTTTACAGGGCGAAAGTCTGAGCCCAACCTTGTTCTTGCTATTTATCTCCGACATAGTACAATTCTTCCATGACAAAGGAGCAGCAGGTGTAAGCATAGATACATTACATGAGGTGACTATGCTCCTATTAGCTGATGATATCATCTTATTGAGTAATAGTTGGTATGGAGCACAGAAGAACATAAAAATATTTCAGGAGTATTGCAGTAACAATTCTCTTACATTAAATGTGAATAAATCTAAAACTCTTGTATTTCATAAATCTCCAAGGCTTAAACAGCTCAAACCGTTATACTGGCATGATAAGAAATTAGAGTATATAAAAAGGTATACTTATTTGGGAGTTCCCTTCACATCATCCGGAAAATTTAAGCAAGCATGTGAACACTTTACTCAGAAGTCATTAGTTGCATCTGCAAGAGTCATAGACATACTGAAAAAAGGGAAAAGTGACTCTTGGGAACAAAAAAAGCTTTATTTGACTCAATGGTTTCATCAATATTGCTTTACGCTTCTGAAGTATGGAGCCCCAATTATCTTGAGGCAATCGAAGCGGTCCAACTTAAATTTTTAAAGCGCCTATTTGGATGGCCAAGGAATACCCCAAACTATATAGTCCGTCTCGAAACAGGAAGAGAACCATTAGGCATGAAAGTGGTAAAAAAGATGACAAATCTATGGACCAAGCTCGAGTTTATGCCAGAAGAGCGACTCCCAAAACTCTGTTTTAATAGACTAAAATCACTAGACAAGGATAAGCCTGACATAGACTTTAACTGGGTGTCCCAATTTAGAGCAATAGCCGAGCCTAAATTCCTTTGAAGAAGAGCTTTCTGTTCACAATACAAACGGACTTCTTCGATACAAGGGCGACATACTGGAAAAAGCACATAACCAATATTTCTCAGCCGACATTCAAAGAACTTTAAATTCAACTAACTACCCTTTATATAGAAGTCTATGCAGTTACAATACTCCCAATCCCGAAAAGTACCTTACATTTAAAGTTCATATAAAGAAATTGAAATGTGTCAGCCAATTAAGAGTTGCTAATTCAGAACATATCATAATTAATGGAAAAAACACAACTTTTTTGTTCAAGTCACAAGAAATCTGTATATCTTGCAATCAATTTATCTACAATAGTCTACACCACATTCTCCTTCACTGCCCAGCACACAATGAACATAGACAACAATTTATTCAACAGTTCATCTTAGAATCTTCTGATAACCAAAGTATCCAAGCTATACTCAATATTGACAGTGTAGAGAAATTACATAAAGTTTACTATTACATGATGGGGCTCCAAAATGTGCTAAATCGTTTATCATAGACCATTTTCTATTAAGTGTCTGTTTTCAGTTTATCTTTAAAGTGAAATTTTTGTTAATTTATTTTTATTGTTTCTATCATAACACCAATTTATTCTCCATTCTATTATGTTTTGAAAACCAGAATGTATTAGTGAATCGAATTTTATTTATTTTATTAATTATGAAATGATATGTACATTAATTGTAATTTATAGCCAAGCTAGGCTCTATTTGTATGGGGAAGCCCCCAAAGACAAATAAAAAAAAAAAAAATCTATATCTTCCTTGCATATTACAATGGTGAACAATGTTACACCAATAATATTGTTTATTTTATCTTATATAATTGAGAAAATTGTGAAAGATTATATATCATATTATTATATACCAAGAACCACTAACAAATTGGTTGTTGCTTCTCAATTGAAAAATTTTTTAATGTTCGGAAAAATTTCAATTATAATTGACAATATTGAATAAATTAATATTATTTAGATAAATGCAAATGATTGAATGTTTTAACTGAGATTCTGAAAAATGCGTTCTTATACTCAACCTATAAACTTCAAATAAATAATCTATAAAAATTTTTGATTTGAAAAGTTATTATCATAAATAGATGATAAAAAAAAAAAAAAAAAAAACCCAGTAAAATGACAAAAAAAAAAAAAAAAAAGTTCCTTATTATAAAAAAATAAATAATTGAATCATTATCAAAAAATAAGAAAAAAAAAATCTAAAATGGATATATTAATTTTGCAATGTTATTAAAAAAATAAAATAAAATGATCTAACTAAAATTTCAACCTGAAACATACACAATTATAAAAACCTACATATAGTTATAAAATAAAAATTATGTAACTATGATTTTCAAACCAATAAAGTAATAAATTTATGTTGAAAAAAAAAATCAATCTCGAAGTGACCAAAAAAAAAAATAATAATAATAATAGTAATTAAAACATTTAGATTTATTTGTTCCTTTTATGTTATAAATTTGGCTTGAAACCCTCTTTTCTGTTCTGTACCTCTTAATTATATAATCTCTATCAAACTGCTCTAAAATTTATTTTAAATACATTTTGGACGAGTTATGTGTTATTTTTTTTTTGGTTTTTTGAACCCAAGACTTCCATTGAAGTCCTATACTGGCCTGGGTGGGAAGGACAAGATTCATTTCCTGGGTCAAATAAATTTCAGACACCAAATAAATTTTTACCCGCCCAGGTGGGATTTGAACCCAAGAACTTCTGGTTACGAGCGCGCTGAGACCCTCACCCCAACGCACTCGGCCATTGGGTTCCCGAGTTATATGTAATATGTATAGGTACAGTTAAAATGAAATATTATCAATCTCCTTACAAGAGCAAGTTCATGTCATTGAATATTACGTTTTTATCAATCAAAAAAGCTTGCCTTAGTATTGTTATCTCTCCATGAAACATTGATAAATTAGATACTTACACATTTTGGCATGCGTAACCCTTGTATAATACACAAAACGACTATTTTATATAGATTCTTAGAGAATAAAAGATATAATTGTATCTCTTATTTCTCAAGCTTTGGCATTTTATATTTTCTGATATATTGGAATATATCTCTGGTCTGAGTCCAATAATCGTGGCTTTGCTGGGATAATCTAATTGCTTTGTCTACGACTGTGACTATTATTGGTTTATATCGACCATCAATATTCATGACTATCATCAGCCTGGAATAAGATATCGGAATATATAGAACAGGACTAAATAAATAAACGGTCAATAAAATATTAATAATTTATAAAATACGCAGAAGAATATTAACCATTATTAATTATTACTATTTAAATACCAAAGGAGGTGATTTTATCCCAAAAACCTCTGAAGTCGGTGTCCTCAAATGCCGAAAGGCAATTCAAGAACCTAAACTCTAATGTTTGTATGCTTGTAAATAAAAATAAATGGAGGATGAGAAAAATTTTTTTTTATTACGAAGGTTGCCCACAGCCGAATCAGTATGGTCATTATTAGGGGAAAGGATAATCTTTTCTTGCCTTTCGGCATTTTAGGATGTACTTCTAGTCTACCATCTCTGGAGGGTCCTTGGTCCACTGAAGGTACTCCCTTTACTTGTCGAGTGTGGAGGAAACACTCAGCTGGCTATGGTGGTCATCGGGTCAGTCCGTATGGTCTGAACCCCTTCCCTCGGCGAGTACGTCCGCTAAGGGGATTGTGCCTTGCCACCTCCCAGGCCTGGGAGGCGGGACTATGTCCCTGAAGAGAGGGTTGGCGCAGTAGCTCAGCCCGTCAAAGAACTTGACGTGCCGGTGACCGATGAAAGCCGGGATCGAAGGTATCCTCAGCTCCTCGAGGATGCGGGTATTTTTGGCCCTCTCTAAGCGGGTGCCGCGGACGATTCGCCGAAGGACTGAGTTCTGGAAAGTCTGGAGGGCGCGAAGTGTACTTTTGTACATATGATGCAGCAGTGGAGCACCGTGGAGGAGGGGGGGTCGGATAATAGATTTATAGATTTGGAGTTTTAGTCTGAGGGATATCTGGGGAGAGGTTAGGAGGTGATGGAGGCGGTATGTTCGCGTCCGGGCCACCTTGATCCTGCTTTTGTATAATATGGCCTAATAATGATAATAATGCCTAGTTATAATATTGAGCTAGAAGTGGTCTACTCAATACCGTTTACTGTAAAACTTTTCGGCAGTTTTTTGGACTTGACGCGTTTACAGAAAGACATCACTACGGCGTCAGTGTTTTAGGGTTCACCTTGATGCCGCATCACTTCAGCACCTCGACGGTTGCCCTCTCAGCCATCTTAAGGGCCTGGCCGGGGTTAAGGCTGGACGCGTAGACGGTGACGTCGTCCTCGTATGCAGCCACCAACGCCTCAGGGTGCTTTATAAATACGACTGGCACCGTAAAGATGTTGAACAAGATCGTTCCCAGCACTGAATTCTGAGGAACACCACAGGTGGTGAGGACTGGCGAAGACAGGCTCCCACCGACCCGCAAAACGAATGATCTTCCGCTAAGATAGATTCCGACCAGTTGGCTCATACTATGTAATAATACTCCAGGACATCCAAAAGGCCGAGGGGCAGTCGAAAGACTGCATACTACGCTGGGTGATCACCTTCGCGTCTTCTACGTAGAAAAGGGGTTGAAAGCGGATACGGCAATGCCTAAGGCAATAGTAGCGTATAACCACTCAATTCATTTGGCGACGGGATTTTCACCATTTGAAATGTTATTCGGACTCCGTGAGTGCAAGAGGGATAGCCGCAGTGGAATAGTAGATGAGGAGGTTGCGGCGACTTTGGTGGCAAACAGAGTGGGGCTCTGGGAAAGATGGGAAAAGATGCGGAAGAATCTCGTGGCGGAAAAAAAACGTTTTTCTCGTTTTTTCGTTTGTTTCGTAGTTTGATCGTTTCTCGTTGATTTTTGTTATTTCTCGTGTTTCATTTTTCGAGGTTGTTGGTATCATTCGTTGAGTTCCTTTTTCATATTCTTGGGTACCCGTTTTCGTTAGAAGGATTTCGAGGGGTATCCTCTTTTCTATGCAAGAACACTTGTTGTAAATAGTAAATTATGTAAATAACTAGGGGAAGTGTAACAGATTTTTTTTCTTTTCTGTTTTATTTTAATCTGTTAGTGAGTGAAATCTGTGTAATATGTATCAAGGTATTGTGACAAGTATGAATTATGTACAGAAGTGTTTTATTTTTATTCTGTTTATGTAATATTGATTTTGAATGTGGTTGGTTGTTTGGCTTATGTTAGAAGTTTACGAGGATTGTTCGTAAACTGGTGGGGGGAGTTAAGGTGTATAGAGGAGTAATATGCAGCTTAATCCCCAATCTTAATCCCAAACAACCACCGATTGTATATAAAGAGGATTGGAAAGTAATAAAGCTAGTCTTTGTTCAGAAGTGGTGTACGTCATTTAGCTCCCTAATTTCCTTTTTTTTGCGCTTCTACTCCAGAAGAACTTAACTTATATATGTCCGAATATTTTGTTCATAACTTATTAAGTTAACCTCATGTCTAATTCTCAATGAGCCTATTTTTGTTGTTTTAATTCTTATCTTATAAACATGAAACCATATATTTTTAATTATTTTTGTATTCTTATGGTTGTGCAGATACAATGGAAATAATCCATTGTTTAAAAGAACAACATAAATTTTCGCATTTAAAAAGGACCATATTTTACACCACTTAGTTGTTGTTGTTTATTTTTTAAGGGCAGAAAACTGCTATGGTTATCATAGCCCATATACCCGAACTTTACATAGGAACAAATTTCTAATCAAATTATATTAATCTAAAAAATAAAATAAAATAAAATTTAAAAAATAAATAATAAGATAATGAACATTAAATAAAATTCTATAATCCAATTTGCTTTATATATTCTATAGTACTACAAATGTATTGTTTCCTATCGCTCAAGGCCATTCAGAGCTGACGAAGTACAACAAATTTATTCATATCTCTCCTGTATTGAGGACACTCCTCGAAGATGTGACTCACTGTTACTGCAACTCTGCAGATTTGACACTGAGGGGGATGTCTCCTTGCCATCAGGTAGTCATGTGTTAAACGACAGTGTCCAATTCTTAGCCGTATGATTATCGCGTCCTCCCTTCTACTTTGTCTTGAGGAAGAGGCCCAGCCACCGATTCGGTTTGATTTCTTTCAATTTATTATTTTCCGATGCAGATCATGCACTCTGCCAGTCACCCAAAAACTTCATGTGGAGTGGTCGAAACATGTCTGCCGCGGACAAGAAAGTGTAATAGTTTCTAATTGGAGGGCTTCTGTTGCTGCTCCATCCACCTCTTCATTTCCGGAATGGCTGGGGATCCAGAAAAAGGTTAGCACTTTTGATGATTTACTTATATGGTTTATAATAAAAAAATGGATTTCTTGGATTAAAGTGTTGGACGAATAAATTTTAAAAAGGCTTTTAATCGATCTCAAGGAGTCAGAGCAGATAATTATTGACTGTTCTTCAAATGTTTCAGCTTGTTGAAGCGCTTTTAATATCGCCGTCAATTCAGCTCTGAAAATACCGCAGACACCACCCAGCTTATACTTCAGTGCCCTATTGTTGTCCTAAACTGCACAAGATGTTGAATCATTTGTTTTTGAACCATCAGTGTATATAATTTTGCTACTATTGTAATTATCTACTTCAGAGAGGAATGTTTGAATGACTTCTTGAGGAGAACATTTTTTAGTTTTTGAAACTTTTAGCATTTTAACGTTAACATGAGGAGATGATAATGTCCATAGAGGTAAGTTTCTTCTTATCGGTGGAGACGGATGTTTCATTACTTTTGATATAAACCATCTCATCCTGTACCAAAATGGAAGAGAGGAATTTTTCGATCTTTCATATTTATAGGCTCTATCTTGATTAAAAATTGAAAGATATGCCGGATTATCTGGTCGTTTATAAATGTTTGTTATATATTTGGCCCCTTGCTTCTGGCGGCGATAACAGCGGGGTAGGACTCCCGCTTCGATATTAAGACTGAGTGCTAGGTTTGTTCTTAATGCTCCGATGGAAAGGCTTATGCCGGCATGGTGGACTGAATCCAGCCTTTTAATTTTAGTTTTACTTGCGGAGGCATAGATGAAGCTGGCGTAATCAATTTTGCTAAGTATTAACGCCTCATAAATACGCAGCATGGTTTTCTGTCCGATTTCCATCTTGTGTTCCCTAATTTTTTCAGTAACTTCAGTCTGCTTGTAGTCTTCGTTTTTAGCTGCTCTATGTGAATGGACCAGGTTAGTTTAGTATCTCGATGGAGACCCAAGAATCGGATAACATTGGTGTAAACCAGAGGATTGTTATTTAGAACTATTTGAGGTGGAATAACGGGGTTTCTTTTGCGGTTGAAATGCATACAACGAGACTTGTTCGAAAACTTGAAGCCTGTACTTTGTGACCAAGAAGCTAATTTATTTACATTGCTTTGGAGGCAGGTTCTGATGTACTGCAGGTCAGGTGATTTGCAGAGCATAGCAAAAATTGATTAGTTCAAGTTGATTAAGAAGTTTAACTCTTATAGATAAGTAAAAATAAGTTTGTTTTTGACTATTTTCAATTTAAGAATATTGCAATTTCAATGAGAATGAACAACATGGAATAGTGATAAAACAAGCACATTCATTGCTCGTTTACAAACAAAACAAAAGTAATAGAATAAACCAAAAACAAATAACATAAATATAAATTATTATAACATTAAAACTACACTCATATTTATTTAATATGTTTTCATACTGAAAACCTTTTAATACGCTCTATCCTTCTTCTGCAATCAGTCCTGTGATATATATATATATATATTAATTAATATTTTATTCTATTTCATGGGAAATGTTCCATGATTATTTTTAGTTGTTTCCAACTGTTTTAAAACAAATATTTCAATATAGTTTTAGTATTTTTGGACCAACTGATTTTTGTTTTGTGTTGACCAGGAATCAAACCAGTTTTTTTTACAGCATTCGTGTTGATTTCGACGAGTTTGGGCTCGCTCACAGCATCAAAAGATTATACGGTTATCCCACACTTTATCCCGTCAGCTTAGTTCCACTTAACTGGACCCATTCTTGAGTTCTTCTCAGTTTCTAGGTTTCAGGGAAAAGATTCTAAGAGGGTCTATTCTTGGGTAGGCACGGTGGAAAATATCAGGAAATCTGTGAAGTGGAAAGGAGTTGCAGATGGAAAACACGAAGGGTAAATTAGGCAGCGACTCGCACCACCGGGCCCCAATCCACACTGATTCGGCTGTGGGCAACCTCCACTGCCCAGATTAGCAATGCCGCTACTTTAACTTCGTTATCACTACCAGCCCTTTCTACTTATCTCTTTTAATTCTTGTCACCTCAATCCATAGTATTTTCAATATACATTAAACGCAAAATCTGTAAAGTTATTATATTTACTAGGTACTTTTCATGGGTATCATATGCCAATAGTAGCAAAACGTATGGATTCACTAAGAAGAAATTATACGGATGTTTTAATTGCCACACTAATTTTAACAAGACCGTCAATATAATTGCCAAAGAGACACTTAAACTAACATTGATGGTGAATAATCCTTCAGTGGTTTCTTCATCTGGATGAATGTCATGAGTGAAATACCGTTGCGTATTTTTTTCCCTTAGATCTGACGAATTATTGACACATTTATAAGCGGACAAGCAATCTACTCATTGTTAGTAAATTTAACTGTTTGTGAATAACTCATAATATAACAAATTTCAATGATAAATTAAGAACATAAATTAGCCATGCAGTTACTAATAAATCAAAGAAGAACTTAAGCAAATGTCTTAATAAAATGTAGATAAGATTAACACATATATAATTATTCAATTACCCAGTTCCTTTAGGACACCAATCCTAGTAAACAAAGCGATATTTTATAACCCTTTTATTTATTATTGAGTCCATAATTTTTTTTATATTTTTTTTTGTACCGTAGATGTTCATTTATACATGGTTATTAGCATAGCTATTCATGCTAATGACCATTTTTGATTTTTAGAATAATGTAGTAGCATTCGCATTTAATATTCGCTCAAAATATTATCGCTTCCTGTTGGAAACAGATTTAACAACTTTACCACTTATCTTAAAGTGCCCGCTAGATCCCAAATGCCCTTCCCCAATGTAATAGTTGTATAGCAATAGAATAAGTTTAAAAATGTCAATTCTTTGGTGACACCAAAGTTTATCCATTACAATATATTCCATAGGTTCATAATTTTAAATTTATATATCATCCATTACATTTGCAGACAATATTATAATAATAATAACAAACATAATGTACTTACAAATCGTTATAAATTAATCATTCCCTAAATGTCAAAAAGTAGAATTTTATTGGTATACGCAGTACCTTTAAGAAAAGAAGTACGACTATCCAAGCAGATCGGATACCAATTGTTGGGAGCTCTGTTATCACAGGTAGGGATTTCATTTCTGTCACATTGCAGTCTCTTGCCATTCGAATGATAGTAATGGCGGGATTAAACTGCCCTTCTTGGCTAGCAACGACTCCAAACAAAACTGATTATAAATTGTGAATAGGAATATAATTATCGATAATTTCTTTATATTCCTTTAATACTTTTTGTTTTGATGTATGTAATTACAATATTATTTTTTAATTTTCAGTTCGAATTTGTACATATAGGTTTAATCTTGATGTTGATATTTGTTTTTTTCTAAAAATTAATTATTTTTTTTTTTTACTGTTTAGTTCAATTTTGTACATCTAGGTTTAATCTTAAAGTCGATTTTTGTTTTTTCCTAAAAAAAATAGCATTATTTTAAAATTTTTAGTAGTGAGTATATTTTGTTTACTTTGGTATATATATATATTTTGTTTGGTCTTGAAGTAGGTTTTTTTTTTTTTAAATTAACTATATTTTTAAAAAGGGCTGAGTTGATTTCAATGATACCACCTGTGAAGTATGGCCTATCGTTCAAAAAAGAATCATCAAAATCGATTTATAATTGATGGAATAATTGCAAAAAATCATTTTTTTTTAAAATAAAAAATAGAGTCGAATTGAGAATCTCCTCCCTTTTTAAGTCAGATTTAAATAAACTTAGCTTTATTGGAAACATTAATAGAATAGGAAATTAGATATAAAAAAACAATAATAATACTCGGAATCCTTCAAAATTGATTAGTAGCTAACTTAATCTAGAAACAGATCTTAAGAAGGGAACAGGTTAGGTGTAGTCTTAGAGGAGACTTATCCATTGGCATAGAAAAAAAATTTACATTGGTATAAAGTTAAAAATAAAATCTAGGGATTGATTATCAAAACCATATAACCATTCTCATGTAATGTTTTACTTAAACCTTGAGTGGTCGCATATTAGCCCAGTCAGATAGGTTTTTCAACTCGAAATGAAAAATATGAAGCTAAATTTTTGCATATACCTTCGTTTTGACCTTCTAAATAAGGGATAGAAAATCCGACTCCTTAGCTTCATTCAATTAGCGAGTTAGCTTCATTAAAAAAAAAAATTAATAGAACCAAAATTGTAGATAATATTATTATATCGGAATGTCGTCCAAGGCATAGAAATCGAGATATATGAGAAAAAACAAGCAGATTTTTGTGACCTAGAATATCTAATGAAGCTAACCATGCTGAGGTCGGTAACTTTTTACCACTTATTTAGAAAGTCAAAAGAAAGGTATAAGCAAAAATTCAGCTTCATATCTTTCATTCCGAGATTTGCTGTCTAAAACTCCTTATTTGACTGGGTTATATGGCCCAGTTATAAAAAAGGTTGTGTGAGTGATAATTGTCATTCACTAAGTTTTCTAGTGTTTTAGCAATAGGTTTATTTTTAATATCTTCAATTTTTTTAAAATACTTTACATAGGATAAGAGAAATAAATTATTCACACAAAATAACGAAATATAAAGAAATTACATAAATCATTATACACAAAAGAAGTCGGATATAATGTTTACGGGGAAGGTCACGTGAATAACAAATGAAATAATTCGCTTAAATAGCACAGTACCAACTTCAAAAATAGTAGTAGGGGACATTCAAAGTAATTAAAACAAATTTTAATTGTATAAATTTTTGTAAATGTAGGGAAAAAAAAAAAAAAAACGAACTAAAAATACTTCATCCAACAAACGGGAATTACAGGTCGTGAATATCAAATAAAAACAGACGGAAGTGAGGATTACCCTGTGGATCCACCCTAGCAGAATCTAGGCGCGTCAAATTCACCCATTTAAAAAAAAAAATAAACATCAGCGATTTTAAGAGCAGTTGGTAACTATTGTCATCCGCGCGACCACTCGAAGGTTAAGGGTAACAGCTATTTAAAGGGATTGATGAAGCATTATTATACTCACCGAAAAGAAATGATTAATTAGATATTTTATATTCAGGGAGCATTTAATTTTAGTGACTTCAGAGGCCACCATTTTGGGATATGTTTCCTTTGAGCTTGGACAGAGTGACCCTGCTGAGAAAGATTAGCATTCCCCTCAAACCTCAGGCTAACTTCATTACCGGCCGAGCTCCATCCCTCGTTGAGGTTTTTCCACCTATTTATCCTTCTCTTCTTAGCTCCAACGGTAACTAGCCCCTTCTAGCGCTATCACGACCTAACACGAATCCTTTGCTGGTCTTTACACGTCGTGATTAAAAACGGCAGTCACTTCCGTGAGCGGCATAATAAGAAGGGTTTACTGAAAGTGGTTTCTTTTTTCCGCTTCTTTAAATTTTATTCACCTATGTATGTTATTTTTTGTCAGTATGCATTTGAACTACTTTTTTTTTTTTTTATTTAACATTTCTTTACTTATGAATTTCACCACAACAGAACTCGTCCCAAGCGACATTTGTCCTTACGTTTTAAATATTTTGCCTTCGACCGTAATCATTTGTATTCGATCCTTATTTCGTTGTTCCTGTTATTTTCTCTTCTTAAATCTTTGGCAGATCTCCTATATTTTGTAACGGATCAATATACTTACATATATATACGGCGCAACAATTCATTGGCTCTTCTAGTTTTATAAATCGCCTCAATAGTTAGTTTTTTTTTAAAATCTCGTTCTCATTCATCCTGCCGATGTGCTTCGCCCACCTGAGCTTCCTCACACTGATCCACCTAGCTATATCTGTGTCCTTGAAGAGTGGGTAGATTTCTTTGTTTTTTCTTCTTCTCTAGACATCACTCTCCCTGATCGGACCAAAAAGCCTTCTCAAGTTCATTCTTTTAAAGATTAGCAGCCTATTTTCATCAACCTTTGTCCATGCCAATGCTTCAGATCCATATGTGAGGACCGGACGTACAAATACTTTGTATAGCCTTACTCAAGTCTGGTTGGTTAAAAACCTACTTTTAAATTGCTTAGCGAAGCCAAAATAACACCTGTTTGCTGATGCGATCCGACGAATAACATGCTTAGTCACATCGTTTTCAGAATTTATCTCCGAACCCAAGTATATGCAATGTTGAACCCTCTCAAACTTGTATTTTCCAATCTCAATATGCTCTTCCCGGAAACGCTCTGGTCCAGCTATCATATATTTAGTTTTAGTAAAGGCCGTTTCACATTAGAGGTCACGCGACGCTCGCGCTCCAGGCATGCTCACACTCGACTCGCACTCTTATCTTTCACCCTACGGCGTTCCAACAACGTTCCTAGTATCCCAGCAGGTTAAAAACATTCATCAATGTCTGTCCATTTTACTGACGAAGAGCTGGCTCTTATGGCGTTGCTATTAGATGAGGATGAAAGAAAACCTAAAAAAGAGAAGAATGTGGGTGCACACTCCTTTGTTATCAAGACCTGATGAAGGAAAATATCACACGTTGTTCTAGAAATTAGTCGATGACGAAACTAAGTTCTTCCAATACTTCAGGATATCAAGAGAAAGTTTTGAAATTCTTCTGTCAAAAATTGAGAGCGATTTAAAAAAACAGAATACCACTTTTCGAGCTGCTATTTCACCTAGAGAAAAATTGGCGGTATGTTTGAGGTAAGTTATATTTTTTGACTTTACATTAATTAAAATTTTTATTTATTTTATTTTTTTAATGCATATTATAAACAAATTAAAAAAAAATGAATACAATAAATCTAGTTAAATTCATTTGGAGAATAATTAGAAAAATATGAAGAACAAGTTGAACTAGGCGGTGAAATTGAATGAATTGGTTGACTATTTGGTTGTCAAGGCTGTTGTGTAGGGGGATGAGTCATCAAATATTTCATTTCCATCTGCGAAACAATATTAAAAATTTGTGTTTTAATATGGTGTTGGTCTATTGGAGAAAATTTTTTAACTGTTTCTTTCACCGACTCAAAGAATAAGTCCTTTGGGTGCTTTTTGTTTTCAGCTGGTTCCTTTTTATCCAGCAAATATTTCATTACTGCTGAAGCTGCAGTGTCCCGATGAGGCTGTTTTTTGATGATCGAGGGAGTCGTTTGTGATGATGATGATGATGATGATGTCCTAGTTTTTTACAGAAAACTTGGTATATTTGAATAGACAGGACGGTAATTCTACTGGTATTGCTTTTCAAATAAGAGAAATGTATACACGGTTTTTTATGTCAAAAGAAGGCGCGGTACCGTGGCAAACAACTATTGTTTGAATATAAATATTATGTAGAGTGAGTGAATTAAACAATTCTGCTATATGTTTACTTTTTAATATTAGTTTATATTATTAAAAATAATGTCTCATATAAAAAATAAATAAATAAATTCTTACCTGATTTGTTCAATGTTCTCCCAATTTCTTCCCAAACTTTTTTTTTGCGGGAAGAGTCAAAATACATGTCACTTGAATCGTAAATTACAGGCTTTGCCCGCACCAATTCGATTAGTGTTTCGTCCATACTTTCACTTTGAGACACTTCGAGACACTGCGATCCCCGCGCTCCAAATATTCTTTGCCAGAAAATGCCGCGCTCTGGAGTGTCGTGTGAGCGCTGATGTGTACACTTGCGTTGTTTTTAACTAACTAAATCTGGAGCGTGGGGAGTGGAGTGCGAGCGTCGCTCGAGCATCCCCTCAAGTGTGAAACGGCCTTAACGGATCCAGCACCTCAGATTAAGCTTTGAGTCAGCGCATATATCTTACAGAATGGTTACTGTAAAAACTAAATAAATAAATAAAATAAAAATAAAAAACCTAAGCGAGAGGGTAAAATGGGCCAGATTTGCTTACTAATAAAATACTTCTTACGCGGCTGTTTGTTCTGGAGAAAAAATGAGATTGATCAATAATTTATTTACATTGATTCATGAATACCAACCAAAAACTTTGTAATGCTCAGCTTATGTCAAATCTAAAGTATTTACTTTTCATTATCAACAAATCGATTTTAAAAATGTTTGATTTAAAAAAAAACAAAAGCTTTTATGAATATTACAATGGGAGGAAAATAACTTCATAGGAACAGAGTTTTGTCCTAACTTTTAATTGAAAAAGGCCGACTGTTTTGTTCCCACTAAGATTGAAACGACTGTTAAATTTAACAAAGAACAACTGGTCTCTTTGTCACATTATTCTTTTCAAAACAGACCTTGAAAGAATGGCTGTAAAGCAGGCAATTTCAAGCAATGTATAAAACCAATTATGACCCCTCCACTTCCAGGATTTTCATTTACTCCAAAGAAAAAATAACAAAAAAAAAAGGAGGGGGAAATCAAGATTGGCTTTTTTATTTAGACGCCATAAAGTTCTAATTGAATATAATAATTCGACCGGTGAAAAGAAGTTGAAAAAGGGAGTGGTGATTGCTCGATTAAGAAACAGCTGAACTGGCGGATTTTATATTATTTTTCCTTTGACTTAAATCAGCAACTCTCGGCTTAGGGATTCAACCTAATAGCCTCTGAGGGCTTCTTTTTAATGAAGAGAAGCATTATATTCAAAATTGTGTTTGCCTATAAGTCCACTAAAGCCATGGTCGAGTTCGCAGCTATCACAAGACGAGACATTAATTTTCACTAAAGATTTTTCATTTATTAAATAAATTAATTTTTTAATGTATTATTTTTATTATATTAATATTAAATGCATTTCTATTAACACAGAAGTCAAGATATATATATATATATATATATATATATATATATATATATATATATATATATATATATATATATATATATATATATATATTTCAACTTAGACAAAACTAAGTACACCATCTTCACAAGAAAAACGAAAGAATTAAATTTAAATTCAATAAAATTTAAAAGAGAGCCCAAATTGGCATTTTTAGTTTTACACTGACAAGGGGACATTTTGAGTTGTAACTCATAGATTCGAATGCCGATGTTTGTGTCGGTAGTAGGGGCCTATAATACCTAGTGTAAAACTAGGGTTATAGTCGCCAATGAGCATTGGGAGTCGAGAAAAAAATAAAATATGAAAATCACGTTTTATGTTTTTTTTTACCTCTCAGTAAAGATAGAGAAATGATTCTTTCACGTTAAACTGTAGTATTGTATGCTATTTAAAAAAAAAATACTTTTTTTATGCTTAAGACACCACCCGCCTTTAGGGAGCTCAAAAACTCGAAAAAAATGACAAAATTCCAATGTAATCCTCTGTAAATCTGTAGAAGTTTTTCTACCAACTTTTTCTACCAACTGTTTCTTGACTTACTTCTGCTAAATTGCTATCTGCTAGATCTCTAGATATTTCTTTAGCAGTTTTGAAGCGATTTTCTTAAGATAATCTTAACATCATGCGACCTAAACGATCATCTGTCTTCCTTTTCCTTCCAGTCCCTTTCTTTCGCTCGGTAGATCCCTGGGGAAGATTTTTCATTATTATTCTTACCACAGTGGATTGGTTGCACCTCACCCTCCTTGCTAACTCACGCGTAGTAAGTCCAGCTTCAGCAAAAGTCACTATTTTAACTTTTTCCTTATTAGACATTTGTTTGAAACTCAGTCTATTGAACATAATAATACAAAATACACACTTAATATTGGATACTCTGGGCACAACTAAATTGTGGGTCATTGATTACATCTCTCTCAAATAGTAGTAGGTAAACAAATACAATCCCACTATTTGTTTAAACATTTAGGATCAAAAAGGTAATAATCATAGGTGATGCAATTTCTATGACCACCACTGTATACAGGGTGAGTATCTCTTAGTGTAAAAAAAAAAATTGGGTTAAACTAGATCAAAAATGTAGCTAAATGCCGCAAATCTCACCTTTCTTTTCCAATCCGTTGCAGATACACGATAAATCAAAGAATTTTTTGAGGAAATCACGTTTTTTTTTTTTTTTTTCCCATAAAAAACGTAATATCCCCATTTTGTCTAAATATTTTTCAAATTTTGGCCACATTTTCGGATTTAGCATTAAATTTCCTATAAGAAAAGAGTACACGTAACCTTGAAATTTACAAACTTGGTATCTAAAGAACAGCTTGATCTTCACCTTATTTGGGGAAGTCACAATGTCAATCCCTTTAAAAACAGACTCATCTGCCCATAAAATTCACTTCAAAAAGTAGTATTCTTAGACACAATCTGCATTCAGAAGCTAACGGCAAAATACTTCAATATGTTCATTATCACTGGGTTTTAAAAATTACATTGAAAATCCAATAAAATAAATCATAATTTTTTTTTTTTTTTTTTTTTTTTTCAGGATTATGCGAAAATATCACATCCCGGTCCCCAATACGCCTTCCCTCCAATATCTCCTGTCAAAACTGTCTTCCTCAGTCAGCCCTCTAGCCGCCATTTCTTCTCTGACTTCTTCTATCCACTGTTTCCGAGGCCTTCCGCGTCTTCTTCTCTTCTCAGGACAGTATTTAAGTGCTCGAAGGGGCCATCGTGTCTCATTCATTCTCATGACATGTCCAAACCATAGCAATCTTCTTTCACTGATGTTATTGAGAATGTTGATTTTAGCTCCTACCTGATTTCTTATAATTTCATTTGGGACCTTCTGTAACCTGGATATGGCGCAACTTCTTCTCCAGAAATCCATTTCTAGGGCCAGTAATTTATTTGCATTTTGTTTTGTCACCGCCCATGATTCTGAGCCATATAAAGTTGTGCCGATCAAGAAGGAGTGGTATATCCTCTATAAATCATAAATAATAATAATAAATAAATAAATTTAATAGAGATTCTCTGATCGGGTGTCGATTTATCGACAGTTTTCCTTTATTTTCTATTAAACAATCATTTTTTTCTTTGCTTTTTATTCCAATGAAGAGTTTATTATGTTTAAAATGCATATTTCCATTAAGGGATTGTCGTAATGTTTTATTTACGCAAGTAACTGATTTGTATGCCAAATGAGAACACCATGTTTTTTCTGTTTCAAAAGTAAATATCTCCGTGAAATAGAAACAAAATCATTACGTTTAACATATCATTCAAAAGCTGATTAAATTTGCAAGTTTTGTGAGATTAGACGTTTTGTGGATAGTTTTTTCGAAAAACGGTGAGCGTTGAAGTAAATGAGACATTGTGACTTCCCCAAATAAGGTGAAGATCAAGCTGTTCTTTAGATACCAAGTTTGTAAATTTCAAGGTTACGTGTACTCTTTTCTTATAGGAAATTTAATGCTAAATCCGAAAATGTGGCCAAAATTTGAAAAATATTTAGACAAAATGGAGATATTACGTTTTTTATGGGAAAAAACGTGATTTCCTCAAAACATTCTTTGATTTATCGTGTATCTGCAACGGATTGGAAAAGAAAGGTGAGATTTGCGGCATTTAGCTACATTTTTGATCTAGTTTAACCCATTTTTTTTTTTTTACACTAAGAGATACTCACCCTGTATACAGTGGTGGTCATAGAAATTGCATCACCTATGATTATTACCTTTTTGATCCTAAATGTTTAAAACAAATATAGTGGGATTGTATTTGTTTACCTACTACTATTTGAGAGAGATGTAATCAATGACCCACAATTTAGTTGTGCCCAGAGTATCCAATATTAAGTGTGTATTTTGTATTATTATGTTCAATAGACTGAGTTTCAAACAAATGTTTTTTAATTGCTGATTTAATTATGTATCTTTTTATGTAATTTAGAAAAGAAAAAAAATATTACAAGGCTTACAAAAAACTATTCTATAAGCTCTTTAGATTTCGACTTTCTACATATTTAAAGATTTTTAGTAGTATTAAATATATAAGTTCCAAGTAAAGAAAGATACTTCAAAGCAATTTTTATGTATAATACTAACTTAAGCATAAATTGAATTTTACCCTCACTGTTCTGGAAGGTAATATCTGTGTTATCTATGTTTACTGTCAGATTTGCGCTGTTAAATTTTGTATTTGTTATTAACTTGTTTTTGTTGAATTTAAGAGCTGTATTTCTGTTTTTAAATCAGTGTTTAATTTTAGATCATAAAGCACTTCAGAATACCATGTTTAATCATCACTGTGTTTACTTGATTTATTTTGTCAATGGATGGTAATGAGATGCTGCTGTCAAAATGATCAATATTAATGCTAGTTTTAAGAATAAGTAAGTTGCTTTAATTTTCTAATTGCTCAGATTCGTGGCAAAAACTCATGGGTATTGATTGTGGCGTTGAAGAAGGTCCTTCCAGTCCTGTTTTTCATAAAAAGAAGTGGGTTGTTTTGCCAACATCTTTGAAAAGGCCTGGCTCTGGAGAAACATTGACTAAATGTATTGAAAAGAAATTTAATAACAAGAGAAAAAATGATTCGAGTACAAGGTACAGGTAGGATAGTTATTAGGTTATTAAATTATGTATGTGTATACCACAAAAAGTATCTTTAGCTAAAACAGCCAGTCACTAATGTTAGTAGTTCTGCTTTTTATAATTTTGATCTGATGACTATTTTTAGTTTTGCATTATATTTTACAATAGTTAAGTATTACTTTTTTATTTATTTTTTTTTTAAGTTTTAATTTTTATTTATTGATGATAATGCAGTGTTGTATTTTAAATAATTAAATTTATTGTGTTCTACTTAAAAAACCAATGAAAAGTCTATTTTCTTGAGAATTATAAACTCTACCTTTATATTTGTAATATTGTGTATCTCTTGTGTTATAGCCTACAAATGGTTGATCTGAAGTGTACTGTGCCGCCAGATGATAAAGGCCAGAAAAGAACATCTGTGGATGAAGATGATTCATTGTTAATATTTAATTCTACTCCCACTAAAAAGAAAAAACCAAAGAGGAAAACAATTGATCTTCTTAGCTGCTCATTTAGGAGTGATGGAAATTCTTGTAAAAAAACAAAATTAAATGATAAAAACAATGATGAAATATCTAGAGAAGCATCAGGTATTAAATTAGAAAACACACTTAATGAAGTAAGCCCAGAAATTGTAATATCAACCTCTGTTAAATTTCCTTCACCACAACGGGTTTCCTACAAACCTCAAAGAAAGTTGTTATATTCTTGCAATGAGATGACTAATTCGTGTATAAAAGCTCCTACTCCTACCCTGAATGACATTTATAAATCAGTTATTATGATTGACGAAGCTGATATTCGTTCATCACCAAAAAAAAATAGACCTACTAGTTTTTATGTAGGGCTGAATGAATTTCAGAGTGTGACATCATTAGCTCATGAAAACTTAAAAGAGTGCTCAAAGAAAGCAGATAATCTTGTTTCACCCTCTTCTAATAGTGCTCTTGAAAAGGGTAATGATTCATTAGGTAATTGTTTTTTTACCGAAATTGAAAATAATTGTATAACTGCTGAGAAGATTTGTTTGAAGTCTAGTGACAAAAATGAGTCAATGACTATTGCGTTTCCTGCTAGCCCTGTTGACAATAATCCAATGGATGAAACATTTAGTAACTACAGATTTACTGAAATTGAAGAGGATTACAGTTGGCTTAAACAGAATGCTCTAAAAAGTAATGACAATAAAGCAATGACTTCATCCATAAAACATTTTCCTGAGTCGCATTCACCAGCTGTTATAACTACCAACTCGTGCCCAAATATTTGTAACAGTGTTGAGAATGATAAAACCTGTTCTTCACTAAATAAAAACGATTATTCTGGTAATGAACCAATGAGACTGGAATCTACAGTTTCCTACAATCAAAAAATTGATTCAGAGTCTCATCTCTCATTAAATAATAAAAGTGATAAAACTCTTTTATCACAAGTAAAAGGTTTAGACAAATCTAATTTAACATCATGTGGTGGTGAAAAAAATAATTTTAACCACACTCTATCACCACAAAAGTCACTTTTCAAATTGGAATCAGCTATAGATAAGGGTTTTTATTTTCCTACTTCCAAAGAATGTTTTAATAGTCTAGATACTGTTTCTACTGAAGAATTTAGTAATAATCATATGAAACATGATTATCATGAATCAAATAAAAGATTCAATGATGTATTAAACCAAAGCATTGCCAGTCCAGAAAAAGATATTTTTAATACATCTGTTAGTAAGCTTGACACTACTTTAACTGATATCATGCAACGGTTACTTCCAAGGAGAGTTTTGAACCCAACATTAAAAAGTCGAAACCTGATTAAAGACATTACTGGCAATGGCGACAGTAGTTTTGATGGCTTGGATCAAGAAATTACCACAGTACTAGAGAACAAAAATTGTAAAATATTTGATCAAACAACAAAAAATATTTCATTACCGGAAACTATTCAAGATCCATCTTGCTTTTTGGAGACTAATGAAACTGTATTTTTAACTCAAGATTACTTACAAAATGTAAAACCTGAAGTTAGTACTGATTCATCAGTTTTGTATTATGAGCAATCATTTAATTCCATAATTTTAGCAGAAATAAAATCTCGGTCATCTGTTAATACTTGTGTTGCACCTCTTAAGGATAAAGAAGCTTCACTTTTAGAAAGATCATCTTCTTCAGATTGTCTGATGGCTGCTTGTGATAGTAGTTCACCTGATAATAACTGTGATGAAAGTAATGTCAATATGCCTGCGAAAAATTTTGAAGACCCTTTTAAATCTCAGTCAGTTCTCAATCATTTTAATGAAGATTCTAATAATAAATGTTCTTTCTTTGAACATATTCCTCATAATACCAATGGAAATTGTTCTCCAAATATTCCTTCAGGCATTGATCTGAAACAATGTAATATTGAAATTCATTCTGAAAAGATGCTTAGTGACATAACTATATTTCCAGACCAAATTTTGTGCAATACTGCTACCTCTAGTTTAAATAGTGATTTAATATCACAAGGATGTTTACAACAATTCAATGATTCTTTTCAAATGAAAATGGATTTAGTTTCACAAAAGAGAGAAATGGATCCTGATTTTAACATAATAGAAAAAAATGGTTTAAATAACCAAGAGAAAATAGCAAGTCATACCATAGTGAATGATATTGATTTTTGTGAAGACAAAATCTTTTTTCAAATAAATAATGACAAGTCAGGATCTGAGAATAAGTTTACAAATAGCTGCAAAAGTTATGACAATGAATCTTCTATCCACGGTTTATCTGAAATAAATTATTTAAGTGTCAAACAACCATCCCATAGATTACATTTAGGAACAATAAATTCTGCTCATGTTGGCATAAATAATGAGACTCTGAAAACAGTTCTATCAGACAGTGCAGTCATATTTAAGAAGCCATTAAGTCCCATTGTTCCGAAGAAATCAGATTCAAACTTTACCCTCACAACTGCTTTGGGTAACAGTATTAGTGTATCAGAAGAATCATTGAGAAAAATAAAATCCATTTTCAGTGATGATTTAGTAGGAACTAATCAAGATAATTTCTGGCAACCTCTGACCAACTCTAATGTTACAACATTAAATGCCCACACTAATCAAATCAAGCCAGATAAAAAGAATCCAGCTGGATTTCAACCATCAAGTAATGATATTATTTTAAATGATTTTAATTCAATTCAAAGTACACTTGTGGAAAATTCAAGCTCTCATGAAACTTGTGAATCCCTTCTGAATCATTCATCTCGTTTTGTCAGGGACAAAAGTAGAGAAGGGGTTAGAGTAAAATCTGAATCGACTGATGTAATTGAAAGCTGCAGGTCGGATTTTGAAGCAAGCAGTGAATTTGTTTCTACTTATACAATAGATAAAAATTTTGATATTTCCAAAAGTAGTAAAAGTAATGTCCAGAACATAAAAGCTGAAACAGATATAAAGACATTTTCGTCTGGTTCAAGTACAGCTGAAAGTTTTATGTTTTCAAGTGCTAATGGAAAAAACATTACAGTTTCTGATGTTGCTTTAGCTAAAGTTAAGAGTAAATTTGAGGAAATATTAGAAATAAATGAGAATGAAGTGATGAACAATAAAACTGAAATACAACTTGCTCATATGGCAAAAATGTCTTCACCCATTGTCAACAAAACTGATAATTTTATGTTTTCAAGTGCCAGTAGAAAAAATATCAAAGTTTCCAAAGAATCATTAGCCAAGTTTAAATCTAAATTTAGTGAAATTTTTGAAAACAGTCTAACAGAAGATAAAAATATTAAAGAATTAGACCAGACTCCTAAAACTCCTTTTTTCAGGCCTAACGAAACTAATAAATCTTTGTCTTCACGTGCTAGTGGCAAACATATTAAAGTTTCTGGAGCTTTGACTGAAGTTGATTCTAATTCAGAGAGCACTCTGGCTGAAGTTAGGAGCACTGAAGTAGATATTAATGAGACATGTGAAAAACATTTGCTTGCTTCTAATAAAGCTGATGGCTTCATGATTTCTTCTGATGCTGCTTTAGCTGAAGTTAAATCTACCGTTAATGAAATTTTGGAGAGCCCCGAGTCAAAAGTTTTTAATGATATAGCTGAAACATGCATTAATGAGACACCCAAAATATCTTTGTCTCTTTTTTCTAAAGTGCACAATTGTATGTTTTCAACTGATCATGGCAAAAATGTCAAAGTGTCACAGGAGTCTTTAGCCAAAGTGAAATCTAAATTTAATGAAATCTTCGTGAGTCATGAGACAGTAGTTATGAATGATAAAGCTGAAACAGATATTATTCAACTGACTAAAGCATCATTATCTAGGCCTACCATAGCTGACAGTTTTATGTTTTCAAGCGCCATTGGAAAAAATATGAAAGTTTCAGAAGAGTCTTTAGCCAAAGTTAAATGTAAATATAATGCAATTTTGGATACCAGTGAGACAGAAGCATTGAAAAATATCGCTAAAACAGATATTGATCAAACGGCTAAACAATCTTTACCAAAGTCAAATAATTCTGATAATTTTATTTTTTCAAGTGCTAGCGGCAAAAAAATAAACATTTCCGAAGAGTCTTTAGCCAAAGTTAAATCTAAATACAGTGTAATTTTGGATAGCCATGAGACTGGAGCAGTGAACAATGAAGCTGATACAGGTTTTGATCAAACAACCAAACCTTTACAAAGGTCGAATAAATCCGATAATCTTATGTTTTCAAGTGCTAGTGGGAAAAATATCAAAGTTTCAGAAGAATCATTAGCTAAAGTTAAATCTAAATTTTGTGAAATTTTTGAGCATAGCTTAAGTGAAGTCAAGAACACTGAAGCTATAACAGATATTTATCAGACACCCAAAACATCTGTGTCACATCTCAGTAAAGTGAACAGCTGTATGTTTTCAAATGCTAGCGGCAAAAATATCAAAGTTTCAGAAGAGTCTTTAGCCAAAGTTAAAGCTAAATATAATGAAATTTTTAAGAATCATGAGACAGAAATAATGAATGATGAAGCTGAAACAGATAATGATCAAATGACTAAACCATCTTTACCAAGGCCCAATAAAAATGATAATTTTATGTGTTTTGATGCTGCTTTAACTAAAGTTAAATCTAAATTTAGTGAAATTTTCGAGGGTAGTTTAACTGAAGTCAAGAACACTAACGCTATAACAGATATTAATCAGACACCCAAAACATCTGTGTCACATCTCAGTAAAGTGAACAGCTGTATGTTTTCAACTGCTCGTGGTAAAAAGATCAAAGTTTCAGAAGAGTCTTTAACCACAGTTAAAGCTAAATATAATGAAATTTGGGAGAACAATGAGACAGAGGTAATGGACAATAAAGCTGAATCAGCTATTGATCAAACTACTAAACCATGTTTACCAAGGCCCAATAAAAATGATAATTTTATGTTTTCAAGTGCCAGTGGAAAAAATATTAAAGTTTCTAATACTGCTTTAGCTAAAGATAAATCTAAATTTACTGAAATTTTCAAGGATAGTTTAACTCAAGTCAAGAACACTGAAGCTATAACAAATATTAATCAGACACACAAAACATCTTTGTTTCATCTTAATAATGTGAACAGCTGCATGTTTTCAAATGCTAGCGGCAAAAATATCAAAGTTTCAGAAGAGTCTTTAGCCAAAGTTAAAGCTAAATATAATGAAATTTTTAAGAATCATGAGACAGAAATAATGAATGATGAAGCTGAAACAGATAATGATCAAATGACTAAACCATCTTTACCAAGGCCCAATAAAAATGATAATTTTATGTGTTTTGATGCTGCTTTAACTAAAGTTAAATCTAAATTTAGTGAAATTTTCGAGGGTAGTTTAACTGAAGTCAAGAACACTAACGCTATAACAGATATTAATCAGACACCCAAAACATCTGTGTCACATCTCAGTAAAGTGAACAGCTGTATGTTTTCAACTGCTCCTGGTAAAAATATCAAAGTCTCAGAAGAGTCTTTAACCAAAGTTAAAGCTAAATATAATGAAAATTTGGAGAGCATTGAGACAGAGGTAATGAACAATAAAGCTGAATCAGCTATTGATCAAACTATTAAACCATCTTTTCCAAGGCCCAATAAAAATGATAATTTTATGTTTTCAAGTGCCAGTGGAAAAAATATTAAAGTTTCTGATGCTGCTTTAACTAAAGTTAAATCTAAATTTAGTGAAATTTTCAAGGATGGTTTAACTGAAGTCAAGAACACTAACGCTATAACAGATATTAAGCAGACACCCAAAACATCTGTGTCACATCTCAGTAAAGTGAACAGCTGTATGTTTTCAACTGCTCGTGGTAAAAAGATCAAAGTTTCAGAAGAGTCTTTAGCCACAGTTAAAGCTAAATATAATGAAATTTGGGGGAGCAATGAGACAGAGGTAATGAACAATAAAGCTGAATCAGCTATTGATCAAACTACTAAACCATCTTTTCCAAGGCCCAATAAAAATGATAATTTTATGTTTTCAAGTGCCAGTGGAAAAAATATTAAAGTTTCTAATACTGCTTTAGCTAAAGATAAATCTCAATTCAATGAAATTTCTGGCAACTATTTAGCTGATAAAGAGGATAATGAAATTAAAATGAATGAAAGTCAATTGCTTGAAACTTCTTTTTCGTACTTTGATAAGATTGATCCTTCTAGTTTTCCAATTGATGAAAGCAAAAATAATGAAATTTCTGATGCAGTTGTAGACAAAATGAAATCTGGATTGAATGGAGCTTTAAAAAATAAATCAACAGATTTAGATGTGTTGAAAGCAAAGAAATTATTGTGCAAGTTACCTAATATCCCTTTGACCATAACTAATATAAAGGATGATTCATTTCCATTTTCATCTTCAGACATGAAGGTCAATGATGAAGTAATACATGGAAATACAATTGAAGGTTTTTCTTTTATTCCCAATCTGAATGAAATAGAATGTGGAAGTAGCCATCATAAATATTTGGGAATATTGTCTTCAACTAGTACTGGGAAAGAGATCCGTGTTTCTGAAGATGCTTTAGTTAATGTGAGATCAAAATTTAGTGTAGTGAATGACAATTCATTAACGCATCTGCTTGAGCCTGAAAAAAATAATAGTAATATATTTTGTTGTTCAAATTCTTTGAATAAAAATTTATCTGATGATACATGTTTGGATCCTGGCTCAGAACATAAAATTTCCAGTGATATTGAAGATTGCTTATCTGAAATTCAGAAACCTCTGGAGACAATGCCTAGTAATCAAACTACAAATAATTTGACTTTCACAAAAGTAAGTATGGATAAGAAGTTATCTATTAGTCTGGAGAAGAATATTAAGAGAAGTAAATCTTCTCACTCAGAAAACTCAACCTCTAATCAGCCTTTTGCTAAAAAAGTATGTTTTCAACCAGGTATAGTAAATTCCACTCAGGAACTATCATTCAGTCACATAAGCGAAAGTAGCATACATATAGAATCAAAAATGCCTTTCATGACATTTACTCAAAGCATATCACAATCACTTTTAGATGAAGAGATGGACATAATTGAAAAAAGGAAATGTGCAAGGGATATTATAAATCAGGAGGATGATAGATTGAATATTAATATTGAAAAATGTAGGAAAAATAATGATTTGACATCAAACAGGTGTGAAAGTCAATTTAGTTCTGAGGAGAAAGACTTGAATATGATCTATGAAGTATCTGAAGGTGCTGCAGCATTTATGGCTGATTGCACCCCGGATAGATCGGTTTTATCTAACCCTTCGTCATTTTTTAACAGGAAAATAATGAAACCTATAAAGTTGTTGGAAATGGAATTTGATGATGTTGATGACGAAATCATAGTTGCGGCTGAATTAAAAATAACTCCTGAGCCAATGGTAAAGAATCTTACTCTAGTTAGTAATGATTCTACAAATCATTCCTTAGATAGCATCAATTTTAGATCATGTTCAACTGAGATTCTCTCTATCCGTGCTGATTGGAGAAAAGAAGCTGATGAAACTATTAATAGAAAACTGACAAATAGAGCTCCAGCTTCTCCTGGGTTGTACATGACACTAAGAAATAAAGGCAGTCTTAAAAGGTTGGATGATCTTCAGCCACTCTCTAATAAAGAACAGGTTTGTGTGTTTGGTTATTTAAATATTTTTTTAAAAAACTACTTGTTTTAAAATTATTTTATCTTTTATTTCAGCTTGGATTAGGAGAAGTATTATATGTTAACTCAACTAATGCCCTAAATTTTGAATTCTATGCTGAATCATTTTTCAGGTGAGTTTTATGTAATCTTCTTATTTTATTTTATTTTTTTAATTAAATATTTATTTATTTTTTTAGTATATAATTCATTTTTGTAAAATAATCATATATATAATTTTCTTACTCATACTCAGGCTCTTTTAAAATTACATTTGTGATTTATAATTTTATTAGGATAGTTTTTGGTTTAATTGATTCTTGTAGAGTATTCATAAACTTAAATTTTTTTTTATAGTTACAAGGAGTGTTTCTCTGAAGAAGGATATATTAATGTAGGTTATGGCTTTTCTTTGGACCTATCTGATGACAACAAAATTGGCTTGAGTGAATTGTCCAGGTCTTTCTTATTGCACAACAATGTTGACCCCTCTTTAATTTCTCCTGGCTGGATAAAGAATCATTTCAGATGGATAGTGTGGAAATTAGCTTGCTATGAAAGAGCATTCCCCAAACATCTGGCCAAAAGGTAATTTTTATATTTAATTATTTACTATTGAATTTACTTATTTTTACATTACCTTTATCTATAACGACAGAAATTTATTTTGTGAAATTGTTTTGGAATCTAGTTACTTTTTTTATTTTAGGTATTTAACCCCAGAAAATGTACTACATCAGTTGAAGTATCGGTACGATCGAGAAATAGATCTTGCTCAAAGACCAGCTATAAGAAAAATCTTAGAATGTGATGAGCCATCCTCGAGGAGATTGATTGCATGTGTGGCTGATATTCGAAATGTAATTTTATTATTTTTTAGATCCTTCTATATGAATGAATAGTATTACAAGTTTGACTTCTTTAATTTATTTATAATCTTAAAATTAACGGTACTGACATCATTTAGTAAAACCAAGTTTCTGAAACTCTTTGCTATAAAATCTTTTTCTCAAATATGAATTATTTTTAATTCTATGTAAATTTAAAACATAATATACGTAAATTTAATGCTTTCGTACTTTAGGAGCCTGTCAAATTTTGGCTGAAATTGATTTTGTGATAGGTGGTCGATTAAGTACTACCAATACTATTGAGCAAATGTTTTTATTTTCTTTTATTTTATGAAAGAAGATGTTTAGTTATGATTGTTTTAATATATATATATATATATATATATATATATATATATATATATATATATATATATATATATATATATTTTTTTTTTTTTTTTTTTTTTTTTTTTTTTTTTTTTTTTTTTTTTTTTCCAGGTTGATTTAAGTGATGGCGAATCTAGTTATGAAATTGAATTGACTGATGGGTGGTACAGTGTTTGGACTTGTATTGATCCAGCGATGAAAACATTAATAAGTCGGCAGAAAGTTAAAATTGGAATGAAATTGATTGTTCAGGCTGCCAAATTATTAAATTGTGCTGAAGGATGTGATCCATTAGAGGTATTGTCAAATTTCCTGTTTGTAGAAATTTTTACAATAGTGTTTTTTATTTTTTTTTTTTTAACGAGGGTAGGGGAAATCTTTAAAAGACATGGTTTGGCCTGTACCTAACCATGTGGGGGATTCTTACTCACTGAAACCACCTCCCTACACCTGTTTTTCCTCCCTACGGAACCGCTGTTAAGCATTACATCATGGAGAGGAATGGCTGGGTGTCGCCTCATAGTAGCAGGCTACATCCTGCTGCGCATATCTCTCTCTTTTTTCCTCAACCACTTGATAGTCTCAGCCGCTAACCTCTGGCCTGCCATCCAGTACTCATCAGAAGCCAACATCAATCGCACCAGAACATCAACAGTTGGAAAAACTCCACAGACCTGTCAGAACTCTTCTCTCTCTTGCTGAAAGTGAGTGCATATGAAAAATATGTGCACCACATTCTCATCCACCGTCAGGCAGGCTGCGCATTTCCCTGTTACATCTTGTTTGAACCTATACTGATTGGCTCAGAAGGCTCCATTTCCAGTGAGCAACTGAGTTAAGTAGTAGTCTACCTCTCAATGCTTCCAGTCCACCCAGTGTTGAATCTGAGGGACCAGTCTAAAGTATCAAAGTAATATTCCAACTCTGCTGCCAAGCTACAATAGTCTCTTTCCTCTCATTGGCTCTGGGAATGCGTTCACTTCTTCGATATGACCTCTTTCTTTCTTCAGCTATTAGTTTGATAGGTGGCATCCTGGCTCTAATAACTCTTAGGATGCTTCAGTGATACACAGAGATCATAGGCCTTCCATACGCATGTATATCTTAAGCATCCCTCCATGTCACCACAGCGTAAAGAACAATGGATGTTACGACGCTTAACAGCAGTAGTCTTCAGGTCTGCCAGGGACCTCCTATGTTAGGCGTGCATCAATTTTCACTCCTAGGTAAGTCAAGGAGGATTTGGGTAGAATCGCCTCTCTACCGACTGTTATTCTGATTTGTTCCATTTTTTTTCCTGCTGCTAATTAAGAGCACTTCAATCTTACCATCAGCTAGTTGCAGACCCATTGATGCCAGCCAGTTGCGGATTAGAGCAACACTCTGGTTGGTTCTTATAGTTATCTCCTCTAAATATTTCCCAACTACCACCCGTGCGATGTCATCAGCATATCCTACTATTTTGACATCCCCTGGAAAGTTCAGTCTGAGAACTCCATCGTACATTATATTCCACAGCAAGTGTCCTAGCACTGATCCCTGGGGCACTCCTCCAGTTATTCCATTATTCTTCTTCCCATCGTCATTTGTAAATACCATAACTCTGTCCTCGAAATAATCCTCGGTTATCTTCCTGAGGTACATAGGATTTCTCATATCTCTTAGAGCATCAAAAATACAGCACCATCTCGCTCAGTTAAAGGCATTTTTCACATCCAGCATAATGATGGCACAGTACATCTTCGCACCTCTCCTCCATCTCTTTCCAGCCATGGCAACGCATGCCATGTCTACAATGAGGTTGATTGCTTCCATTGTAGATCTCACTCATATTGGTTAGTAGAAAGGCCACCTATACCTTCGGTAGTCTCTCGCAACCTTGTTCCGATTATCTTTTCTAAAGCCTTTCCCATCGTATCCAAAAGACACAGTGGTCTATAGGCTGAAGGGTCTGATAGTGTTCCCTTGCCCTTTGGAATCAGGACCAAGTGCTACCTTTTCCATTTCCGAGGGAAGGAACCTTCATGTAAACAGGAATCAAATAGCTCTAGGAACAAGTCTGGTCTTGTTGCCATCGCCTCCCTTGAGGCTCATGCAGACTTTAGCTCCTCACTAGACATTGGCGGTACTTCAAATGGCATCAACAGCTCTATATGTTGCTGTACACCCGCCTGATCTGGGAACAAAGTGGCAACAATCCTTTGCACAGTAACTGGATAGGTGGGGTCTTCCCCATGGGTCTTTATCAAGGTCAGCCTCTTGCTTGCTGGCATGACACCTTTTACAATCGTCAGCAATTTGTTGATTCCACCAGTAAACTGGTTTCCAATTACTATTTGTGTGATGATTGGTGTTAATGCGAACCATGGCTACATAACCAGTTTTGTAAGCTGTTGGGCCTTTTCCTCTGCTGTGCCTACAGTGATGTTTTTGTGTGTACAGTGTGTGTGTGTGTGAGTGCATACCTGCATGTGCGTGTGTATGTAAGTTAGCTGAGTGTAAGACATAAATAATAACTTATAGGATAAGAACCTTAGTAGGATAAGTAATACCATTTCTGTAAACAAACCTAATGTATATATATCTGTTCAGAGGCTATAATAAAGTCAGTTATTGTTCTATACTTGTGCCGTTCACTCTGTCACCTCAAACCCCCACCTTTTTTTAGTGTTAGCGTTCAGTCTAATCATAACTGGTGCCGAAACCCGGGAGAATTTCTGAAATTGTTACTCCAAGTTTTCAAGTAACCAACGTACGGGTAGTTAAAAAAATACGATGGTAGACACGGACGAGAGAGCTAAATTCGAGTACCAGCTGGCTCAGGCAGCGGTAGAAAGGGCGAAACTAGAAACACAACTATCGAAGGCTTCTGAGATACAGCAGTTGGAGCTCGTGAAGATAAGGACGCAGAACTCGGCATTTATACACGAGGTAATTAGCCAATTAGAACCTTTTTCAGGCGTGATGGGGGACCTCGAGCATTTCATTAAAGGAGGTGACCAAATCCAGAGTTTAATAATGTCCCGCAAGGAGAACGGTACGTTGTTAGACTCCGACGTAAAACTCCTGGAAGCGTCTCTGGTTGGCCGCATTTCACGGCGAGTTTTAAACGCCATTCAAGGCGACCTGACGCATCCCTGGGATACTCTGAAGGTGAGGCTTAAAAAGTTATACGGCGGGGGAAGATGGACCCCGGAAGAAGATGTCTTTTATCTACTTAAAGAGCGAAGGGCTCACGGACAATCAGAGGGAGAATTCGCTGAGAAGCTAATGGTCTTGTATAACAGACTGACTGAGAAGATGGTCGAGTCGTTTGGCCAAGCAGAAGGAGCCCATAAATTAGAATTTCTGCGAGGGGTCCTAAAGGTACAATTGAACCACTACATAGACCGCCCAGGCTCGCTCCCAAGAGACCGTGACTTCGTCGAGTGTGCCCACGACCTCATTGATGCGAAGGAACGGAACATAACCCGCCTTGGCAAATCAGAAACGGAATGGATAGAAGTTAAATCATCAAGGAGGAGACACAGGAGCCCACCACGGGTAACTTCTAATAATCGGAACTTCGGAAAACGACCGAGTAGAACCCCTGACGATAACAGGCGGAGACCGGAGCGGAGGTGCTACGAATGCAACCGAACAGGACATGTCGCTGCCCAATGCAATCTCACAAGATGCTTTGAATGTGACAGCGAGGACACATAGCGAGAGAATGTCCGAGGCGCAGGAATCAACCACCTAGGAGACAAAGGGACGAACCGATGGAAGTGAACAACCAGGACTGGAGCAGCAGGCAACCTGGCAGGAGGAACAGCAGGCACTATACCAGCGGGGAATCTTCGGAAGAGGAGAGTATCCGTTCTGAGCGTAGCGGCCCGACTACGAGGAGACACGAGGTGAGTGGTGGGAATACTTGGGGGGTGGTCCTGCCGGGGCCGAAGTGACACCGGGGCGGTCACGAGCGGATTGAGGGTACGGTAAGGGGCGGGGTAACCGAGCGGGGGATTTATTAATTAATAACGGCGTGAAGAGGGGAAGGCAAGCTCGGTTGCCCGTGGCGGGATTAGAGGAATCGGGGGTGAAGTTCTTAATAGACACGGGTAGCACAAACTCGCTAATAAGTAGAGGAGGGGCGGAGAAACTACGTATCTGGGGCGAATGCAAACCATGTGAGTGCGCAGTATCGACGGTTAGCGGTAAATGTCAGACTCTAGGGGAAACATTTTTGAATCTCCACGAATTAACAGGGCGAGATTTGCGGATAAAAATCCATGTGATAGAGAAGTTGACGGCAGGATATGATCTAATCGTGGGTTGCGATATATTACAGCGAGTGGGCATGAGGATGAAAATCAACCGGAAAAATTGGCATTGTGGAATGGGGAAACGGCAATATCAAGCTACAACGGTGAATAAAACCGGAGCGGGTATTAACATTGGGGTAGTCGAATGTAGAAAGGAAACAATATCGGGTAGTGGTTGATTATCGTAAACTTAACGAGGCAACAAAGGACGAGCGGTACCCCCTTCCCAGGGTCGAGGACATACTAGATCGCCTCGCGGGAGCAACGGTCTTCAGTACTCTCGATCTGAAGAGCGGTTATCATCAAGTTAGAATGGCCGAAGAAGATATTGGGAAGACCGCGTTTTCATGGGAAAGGGGGCATTTCGAATTCGTTCGAATGCCTTTCGGTCTAAAAGGGGCCCCATTAACTTTTCAACGCTTGATGGATGAACTGCAACGAGGACTTGGCGAGGACTTCTCACAAGTGTACATGGATGATTTAATAGTTTTTAGTAAGAACGAGGACGAGCATATCCAACATTTGAGACGGGTCCTGGACAGGATACGGGAATTTGGACTTAAATTGTCTAGGGAAAAGTCTAAGTTCGGACTACGCGAAATTCGGTTTTTAGGTCATATAGTATCACGGGAAGGCGTGCGACCTGACACAGAGCGTGTGAAAGCCATCCAAGAAGCCCCGATGCCTAAAAACGCACGTGGAATTAGGAGATTTCTGGGCATGGTGAACTATTACCGGAAATTCATTCCTCGTATAGCGGAGATGACTCATCCTCTAACCGAAATATTGAAAAAGGGAAAACGGTTTGAACTAGGACCCGATCAACTGGCGAGTATCAAGAAGTGTCGAGAGGTTTTGACCACCCAGCCACTTCTGGCGTTCCCCGATTTCCGTAAAACATTCAGGGTAACAACAGATGCAAGTGAGGTAGCTATTGGGGCCGTCCTGTCTCAAAACTTCGAAGAAGGCGAAAAGCCTATAGCATACGCGGGGCGGAAACTAAACGACGCCGAACGCAGGTACAGCGCGATTGAAAGGGAGCTCCTAGCGGTAGTTTGGGCAGTCGAGTATTTTCGCCCGTACATCTACGGCAGGCGTTTCGAACTTTTTACGGATCATAAACCGTTGACATATCTGGGAACCTTAAGAGAATCATCCGCGAGAGTGTCACGATGGAAGGAGCGGCTTGCGGCCTATAACTTTCAAACGATACACAAAAAAGGAGTCGAAAACGCGGTCGCCGATTGGTTATCTAGGGATCTGGTCGTGAACGCAACCGAAGAAGAGACAGCCCCCGCGGAACCTTTCGCGTTGAGATATTTAAGAGAGTGGGCTGAGAGCGGACCCGACATCCCCCTAGTTAATAGCGAATCAGAGGGCAACATGACTCCGTCCGAACGACCCTCGGAACTGCCCGAGATTGATGAAATTATTAATGATAAGAAGTTACAGATTATTTTTAAATCTATGCAGGACCCGGGGATACAAACACAGTCAAGCATCTACGAGGGCCTATTGACGATTGTGGTTCGTACACCCGCAGCGGTAAACGAGGAAGAACTCGAGAAAATTTTTGCGGAGTTCAGTCACCCCACAAGAAGCTGTCACGTGTATGTTGGGAATAGGATACTAGCCGATAAGGTAAAGAGGCTTTATAGGCAGGAAAAAATCGGAATAGGTTATCCTCTGACTCGGTGTTTGCGCCAGGTGGAGACTATCACAGACCCAGCGGCACAACAAACAACCGTTTCCGAACACCATACAGGTAAGACGAATCACAGGGGGATTGAAGAGACCTTGCGCGCGATAAAATCTCTTTATTATTGGAAATCTATGGGCCGTACGGTGCGCGATTGCATCGCTAATTGCGAAGTTTGTCAACAAGCGAAATATGACCGCCAACCTTTGGTAGCAATACAAACTTCTACACCAACCGCGACGGAGCCCTTGAGGACCGTGCAAATTGACATATATTCCAACGAAGGGCAATCATGGCTGACAGCGGTAGATGCTTTTAGCAAACTCGCGATGGCCCATCCTATCGAAGCAAAGACACCCGGGGCGGTATGGGAAGGCGTCCTGCAGTGGTGCGCCACATATGGAGTACCGGATGAAATCATTTCAGATTGTGGGCGCGAATTTGATAACGCCTTGATCCGCGAAGAGAGTAAACTACTGGGTTTTACTTGGCGATTAAACACCCCTCATCACATCAAGGGTAGGGGTGCTGTGGAACGCCTGCACAACACGTTGGGGGAACATCTTCGGCTACTCAAGATAGGTCGTAACCTTACCACATACGACGCTATGCCGCGAGCGATAATTGCATACAACAATACCATTCACGCTGCAACTGGGCTATCTCCCGTTGAAATAGTTTTTGGGCAGAGACGAAGGGACAGAGGGGACCTCATCACAGCTAACAATAGTAGATTAAGAGCGGATTTATACCAAGAGAGATCGCAAAGGCAACAGACGTGGTCGAAGATCCGGGAAAAGCTGATCCGGGAAAAGCAAACTCGGGTAAACAGGGCAAATCTTCGGTCTCGAGTTTATAAGAAAGAACCGCTTTCGCTAGGAACCATCGTCTATAGGCGATTAAGAACAGCGAGAAATAAAACGGCCGCCAGGTATGAGGGTCCTTATAAAGTCACCACAATTCGGGAACATAACTTGTTTACTATTTGAGATGTAAATTATCCATTCCGTTCCCGCACGGTTCATCTAGAGGAACTCCGGGTACCCCACAGAGTGTCAGAACTCGAGCAGGGTGGTAGCGCTCAGAATGATACGTAGTATCAGTCAAGAAATTATTTTTGTTTTGTTTTCTTACAGGTTAAATATTAATTATGTTAGTAATTTTTTTTTTTTTTTTGTATCACATGTATTTTTTTTTTAATCTCTTCCAGTTTGTATATAATATTATCGTTAGGTAAAGTTACTATATGTATTTCTTTTCTTTATTGTTGGCATTAGGATAAGAAGTGTCAGGTGTTTTAGTTATAGAATATGAGAAGTGATCATTTAAGTTATATGTTATCTTATGTTTATTTTATTTTATTGTAGTTCCTCTTTATAAAGGAACTGGAGGGAGGGAGTTAGCTGAGTGTAAGACATAAATAATAACTTATAGGATAAGAACCTTAGTAGGATAAGTAATACCATTTCTGTAAACAAACCTAATGTATATATATCTGTTCAGAGGCTATAATAAAGTCAGTTATTGTTCTATACTTGTGCCGTTCACTCTGTCACCTCAAACCCCCACCTTTTTTTAGTGTTAGCGTTCAGTCTAATCATAACTTGTATGTATATATATATATATATATATATATATATATATATATATATATATATATATATATATATATATAGTATGTATATATACCACCGGCGGGCTCGTCCTTGGGAGTTACATGACCGGGCGCGTGCCGCACTGAGTGCGGCATGTCAAAATGCCAGGTTTTATATTGAAATATTTGTCTTGGGTAGGCAGAAAATGATTACTAGTAAACAAAAACTAATTTATTTAAACATGTTATTATATAAAATATTGCTATTAATAGCCAATTTTAAAATGCAACATGTATAATACTTTTTAATGTTTAATTATCAATATATCAAAAAACAAAACGAAGTATATAGAATATAATAATGACAAAAACGTAGGAATCACAATATTTTCAAAAAGGTAACATAATTTCGTTGGTAAAAAAAAAAAACGTTATTTGTCTTCTGAAATCCAAAGCTCATCGTCTTCTTCTTGCTCAGTGTTGTCAGTATTTGCATTACAGGATTGACATGTAGTTTCCTGAATAGAATCCTTCTTGCAAACGTGTTTGACACATTTCTTGCATTTAATATAAAAATACTATTCATAGAAAATAATAAAAACATTAACTTTTTTAGGAAAACCAGTTCCATAAAAAGAATAATTAGAAAGATCAAATGTACATGAAAATGCTGGTATATTTTCTGTACCGAGATAATGATGAAAATAATAATACAAAGCAGTTTTTAAGCTTACAGGTCAGTTGTTGAAAAACGGGTGAGGAACAATGTCGGAGAGGGTTTAGAAGACACTGAAAAACAGTTGCGAGACCGGGCGCAAGCTGCAGTGTGTGCGGCTACTAGGAACTCTCTTATTTAGAACCCGATTGTGACTGAACCTTAAACGATATACGATTCGCAATTGAACAAACATGACGTCAATTAGTTGAACTAGGATTACATCATGTTCTGAAAAATTCCGTCCATGGCTTACCCACGAAAATTTTTGGAAACCGAACTTGCCGCACTTGAGCGCCCGCCGGTGGGTTAAGTTATTGGGGGTTTTTTTATTGATGGTAGGGATTTTTTTTTTTAAATGTTTAGTATTATATTAAAAAGATTAATTTTTATTGTAGTTATTTATTTTGTATAAGTGTTGTGTACATAAAGTAATTTTTAGCACTATTAGTCATTGTTATGAAGAAAGGCCCTGGAATTTAGTTATTTAAACATTTTTTTTTTTTTTTTTTTTTTTTTTTTTTTTTTTTTTTTTTTTTTTTTTTTTTTTTTTTTTTTTTTTTTGGTTGCTGATTCAATTTAGTTATGGGAAGGGTGTTAGGCTAGAATGGGGGGAATGTCCAAAAAAAATGGAAACTGAGATTTCATCACCACCTATTTGCTTGTCCCATGTACTATTATTTACAGTGGTCTCAGAGAGACTTAAATTTGGATATTCGCATGTTTTGGAGTTTAAGAACCCGTCCACAATGAAAACGAATATAGGCTTTGTAATTTACTTATGCAATTTACTCAAAACTATGGTTACTGGATATTCCCCCTTCTTATATATTATTATAATATATTTGTTATGAAGTAAGGCACTAGCTATTTAGTGTATTTTTTTGTTATTAACTTCTATATTTTTTAGGTTCCTGATTCAATACGTTTGAAATTGCATACTAACTGTGTGAGACGTGTCAAATGGAATGCTAAAATGGGATTCACTAGGCATCCTGGACCTATCCGAGTATCTCTCAGTTCTATTTGCCACAATGGTGGGCTTGTCGGTCTCACCACAGCTATCATTGCAAGAGTTTATCCGTTGTTGTATATGTCCAAAGATGCTGATGGAAAAACAAGTAATAATTCTTAATTCTTTTTTTTTTTAAGTGGATTGGTAGGAATTCAATCATCTATCAAATGGCATTTGATAGATGATTGAATGATTGATTAATCCTTGACCCAAGTGATTTATCCTACCCTTATTCTGGCTATCCCCTATTGTCATTACTTATCTAAAGTTCAATTATTTTCCTATATCAAATACAACCAATTTCAATGACCACACAATTTGCCACCCTAGTGTGATACATTGACTACCTCTGGTCCAGATACCTAGGGCAGGGGATCTAGTGTATTTCCTGTTGGTGATCTCCATCTGCAGTGTGAAAGTGTATTACCATTTTTAAATAATAGTCTGTGTAACTGTTCCCCCAGCCAAGAAAATAGTGACTTACTAGCCAGTTGGTTATACAATGGGGTTTTTACTTTTCTACTCTGAAGGCACTAGTGATTTCTTATAAATAATAATTATTATTTGCCTTAATTAATTACTAATCAATATTTCCAGTAAAGTTTCTAAGTCATTGTCAGGTATTTGACCTATTTATGATGTAGGAAAGTGTTATTTTATATTAAATCATGTGAAATGTAGTCTGATTGTGGTAAATTATCAAAATTTTGTCTACTTGATGAGATGCCACCCTTTTGTACTGCACTTTTCTCGTTGTGGGTAACATTCGGGAAGTTATGTGCTATGCAGACTTTTATACCTTTAGTAATACAATTAGACCTTCAAAAACCTTGAAAAATAAAGATATTTTTTGGGTATGATGATTTCTTTGGATTTTTAAATTTGAACTTAATAAGATATTGATTACATGATCTATTTTTTTTACTTTTCTGGAACTATTTCCCTCAAGTTGACTAAGATTTAGTTAAACATTTACTAATAATATTTTTTTATTTATTTATATATATTTTTTTTTTTTTTTTAAGTTTTAAGAAATGCATATGCTGAACATCATGCATCTAGCTTAAAAGAAAATGACTTGACCTTAAAGTCTGAGGAGTTGTTTGAAAAATTATTACCTGAGGTAAATATTTATATCTGCATACTTAAAAATGCATATTTGTTGAATATGAATATTTGAATGCTTATTTGTTGTTTAAATGTTCTTATACAACTCATGGAATTTAGATGAAATTTTGGCTAATTAGCATACCTCTAAAAAGTTGTGTTGATAGCTAAATTCTAATTGTTGATATTCGTTCAAGTTGTAGAATTGAAAAACAAACCTCTCCATTTTATTTTTTTTATTTATTTTTTTTTTATTTATTTATTTTATTTTTTTATTTATTTATTTTTTTTATTTTTTTTTTAATAATAATTCCTACATTTCATTAACATAAACTCCCTTAAGGTATAGGTATATGTGATGGAGAATATATTAGAAATAGCCCAGTCAATAAAAGAAATTAGACTTTGTCACAACTAATTAGGGGAAAGCTGAATTTTTGCAGGCTGTTAGTACATAAAGTATACACTAAAAAAACACAAAGTCCCGACCCCCACGACTCTTGCTTTCCCCCCTCCCCCACCCCTTCAGCAACATTACAAGAACAGAACTCTGGTTATATGCCGACAGCTCGAAACCTAATCATGCTATCGGGAGTGTTCTTTTTTTTATTTTACTCCTAATAATATTACAAACAAATTGTGTTATATACACTTTTTATGTAGATAGCTTAGTTTCGCCGTAATACTTAATCATTTACAGAAAACTGCCACTACAAAAAAACAAAAAGTAACTTCAACAAATTATAGATTTTTATCATTATGTTTTGGAAAGAAAAGTGTTAAACAAAACTTATAGATAATATAATTAGCTTTAAAATGGTGTGACTCATAACACATAACATTAAGACGATGGCTTCATAGAGAGCATTGAGTAGTGGACACCGGTACGCCGATCCTAGCATCAAAATTTAATATTTGAGTTATTACAGTAAATTTAACCAGCTTTCATATGAAAAAAGATTAATTTGAATCGGACAAATAGTTTCGGAGTTATAGCCAAATGAGTACCGACAAATGTGTTATTCTGGAGAACTGCGAATTACCTCAAGTACAAAAATGTTCTATTTTTCCATCTTCTATAGCTCTAAAATTATGATATGGGAAAGAGAGGATTAAAATAACATTTTTTGCATATTTGCTTTGCTTTTTTATGTATATATGTGCTAAAAGTAACGTTTTCCGAGTTCCAAGATCAGACAGCCAACAACATACGTCTTTCACCTCCTCTCTCCACGAAACCCGAAGATATTTGAGGAAGACTTTTTATCACACTTCAGCTAAGGGTGGTGAACAATATCCAGCAGTTAGATTTTTTGATTTTTGGAGTTGATTCTTCGATGCTAAATTTTGTACTAAATAATTGATACAAGTAAACTATAAACTATTATAGCAAAAAAAAATGCACTTTGGAAGTAATAACCTAAAAATAAACGTAATTACATTGTTACTGCATTTCAACTAAATGACTATTCATGATCATGAACAGCAGTATATGCGTTTGTGCACCTCAGCATGGCCCTGCTAGGATCGGTGCACTGGTATCCACTACTCTTCAACGCTCCCTATGAAGCCATCTTTTTAATGTTATGCGTTATGAGACACACCATTTTAAAGCTAATTATATTACCTATATGTTTTGTTTAACACTTTTCTTCCCAAAACGTAATGATAAAAATCTATAATTTGTTGAAGTTACTTTTTGTTTTTTTGTAGTGGCATTTTTCTGTATATGATTAAGTATTACGGCGAAACTGAGCTATCTACATAAAAAGTGTATATAACACAATTTGTTTGTAATATTATTAGGAGTAAAATAAAAAAGAGAACACTTCGATAGCATAATTAGGTTTCGAGCTGTCGGCATATAACCAGAGTTCTGTAGGGGTGGGGGTCAGGATTTTGTGTTTTTTTAATGTATACTTTATGTACTAACACCCTACAAAAATTCAGCTTTCCCCTAATTAGTTACGACACGAAACCTTTATTGACTGGGCTAAAACAACTGTCATAGGCAGATTAAGTTCTGGATTGAGAATGATTTGCTCATTGGAAATTCTTTCTGTAAACATAAAACAATACACAAAATAATGTTTGAGGCCCAAGGAAGATTAAGGAGCTGTTTCATTGACTATTTTGTGTATTGCAGGGTCATGAGAAACCTGTTTACAAATATTAACTGTAAAAAGGTTTTTTAACTCAGCAGAACTTGGTAGCGATCGTCAACTACTCTTTAAAGATACTCCCAAACCAAGGCAGAAATTTTTAAATATATATTAATGTATGTTAGTAGAGATATTGCTTCTAGGAGAAAAGAAGTACCATTATGAGCTAGAATTAATGAATGAGCTAAATGCCAATGCTGTCTAGTTTTCTTAGCTTTGGCTTAAAAAATTGTATATATTTTTCAAATACAACCAATGAAAAACAGTTTGGTATGTAATTATCACAACTGATTTGACTTCCCTTCTTAGATATCATGATGATTAGATTATTCTTCCATTGCTTTGGAATGATTTTAGTGTCACAAATTCTTTTTAGAATAGTATTCCTCTGTATACTAGGGAGCAAGTATTCAGGTAGATTGTTTAGGATCTTTTATTCAGGAGTTGGGTTGAAGGTTTTGGTTTTTGATGTTTTGAATAGAAAGTGATCGAAGAGGTATTGCCATTGGAAATCAGGAGAAAGCCAACCAAGATCATAATACTGTCACAAAAAATGTGATTGCCTTGGAATCTTGAAGATGAATCTAATGAAACTGTGCATCAGTCTCTTCATATTTATGTGATATAATATGATATGTGATATTTTATTTTTTCCAATGTAAATGTAATGGATGTGGAGTTGTAGTTTCCTTTTTTTAGAAAAAAAAAATTTTATTCTGGGACAAAGTCCCTTAAGAATAATAGTTACATGACAGACCATAAGTTTTATCTGGCCTAGAGATTATAAATTATATAATAAAATAAGATAATTAAAAGTAAATACAATTTTACATTAAAATAAGTAATAAAATGAAGAGAAAAAAAATCTATACATATTTATATAAGCACATACACACTACATACATTCATAAACTATATTTACAATCAGTAAAAGAAAAAATATTATATAGGAAATTGACTAAAAAATATATTTCTAATGTTAAATGTAATAATGGATGAAGGTAAATAATATTTGTTCAGAGGGAACTGAAAAAAAAAAAAAAAAAAAATGATGTTGAAAAATAACAATAAAAATTATTTCAATGATAGACAAAACATTATCATGTGAAGATTGTTTAAACAGGCTAGATTTTTATCTTTGATATGCTGGGGTGAAAATCATTATAGCATCTATATAATTAGATAGCATCCGACTGGAGGGAGGAAAGGTGGTGGAAGAGGAGTGTTTTAAAAGTTCTGAGGGAAGATGCTTTATGAATAGAAGGAGAAAGAGAATTCCAAAGAATACCGGAGCGGGCAAGAAAGGAACATTGGAAATCAGTAGTTCTGTAGGATGGGGCGTAGAGATCGGAGAGATGGGACCTTGTATGCAATGATTTGATTGAGGACTTGAAATGTATGATATTGTGAATAAACGAAGGTTGATGTGTGTTAATAACATGGAAAAGGAATGTACCGAGGAACTAATCTCTATGGAAGGAAGGGGAAAGCCAATTTAGCTCGGTGTAAAGATGGGACACATAAGAGCGTCTCGGAGTTCCAAAAACAAATCTTATGAAGCCGTTCATGGTATACTTTAATCGGTCTTCAAGAATCATCGAGAGCCCACCATAAATCACACATCCATAGTCAAATTGGGGGAATATGAGGGAGGATAATAAGAGTTTATGTGAGGACAGAGGAAGTAGGTGTCAGGAAGGGTGGAATAATTTAAGGATACCAATCAATCATCGGGAGATTTGAGCAATATGGGGTTTCCAGGAAAGGGTTTGATCGATTGTTATGCCTAGGTTTTTAACAGAGGAAAGGAAAGCTATGAGGTGACCATTTAGGAATAAAGTAGGGAAGTTGGTATTCGATCGAAGGAGGGAATGGGATCCAATTGCAATTGCTTGAGTTTTAGCTGCATTTAAAGTCAATTTATTCAGAAATGCCCAGGTACAGATTTCATCCTGGTCTTGCTGAATTTAGGAAAATGCAGTAACAACTCGGCTGGAGGAAAGGATAGGTAAATTTGTGAATCATCGGAGTAGAGGTGGTAATAAAAATTATGAATGGAGTTAGGAAGATCATTTATATAGGAATAAAATAGGAGAGGACAAATGCTAGATCCTTGAGCTTCACCTGATCGCAAAGTGAGGAAAGAGAATGAACCTTGGTTGGGAATGATAAATGATTGAGAATGGTGGGAAAGTAATGAATGAGAGCACTATTGGAGAATTTTAGAAATTTCAGTTTGGAAAATAGGATGGTGTGGTCAAAGGAATTGAAGGCTTTGGAAAAGTCTAGGAGTATGAGGATGGTTAATTCTTTTTTATCCATTGCAGCCTGGATGTCACTGATGATTTTGGTGAGAGCGGATTGAGTAGAGTGGCTGGGACGGAAACCGGATTGGAACGGGTCAAGTAAATTTGAATCTTCGAGGTAATTGGAGATTTGGGATTGTACTAATCTTTCTAGGGGCTTAGAGAGGTTAGAAAGTATGGAGATCGGTCGGTAATCTTTTGGGGTTGTAGGATTTGGGTTCTTGACTAAAGGGTGGATTAGGGCCTTTTTCCAAGAGGTGGGAAATACAGAATTCTGGAGGGAAAAATTATATATGAAGAGGAGAACCTGTAGGATTTCAGGAAGGCATAATTTTATCAATTTGACAGAAATACCGTCTAATCCAGTTGAATTGGTGTGGGATTTCATTATGGAGGAAATGAGGTCTGTGGGAGAGATGTAAGGAAAATAAAAATAATTATCATTGAATGCAGGAGGTAAAAGAGGCAACTGAGAGGATCGAGAAGGTTTAGATGTAGAGGTAGAGACGAAATAGGAATTTAACTCATTAGGTGTGACAGGAAAGACTCCTGAGGGAGAGGAACTAGGTGTATTTGATTAATAGAAAATTTACGGAGGAGCTGCCATTTGGATTTGGGATCGGGGGCGGATGAGAAGGCTTCTTGGAAGTAATTGCATTTCGTTCACCGGATGGTAGCTTGAGTTAAATTGCGGAGAACCTTAAACGCATGGTAATCATCATCAAGTCTAGTGTGTCTAAAAAATCTTCGGCCTGCCTCACGTCTTCTTTGCAGGTCTTTTAGTTTTTTTTTTGGGGAGTCTATGGCATGCGAATCCAACCAGGTGTCGTACACACAGGAGTGATGGGTGGGGTTAAATGGAACAATGAAAAGGTGAAGGGAAAAAAAGAGGTTTTCTGGATACATTTTGTCATAAGAGTCAAAAAGGAGATTGGTATTCAGGTCACCAGAAATTATTACATTGGAATAGAGAGGAACATAATTGTAGAGGTTTGATTCAAAGGATTGGTCAAAAGGAACATGAGGGGGATGATAAGCCACTACATACAGGAGAGAATGGAAATTAAAGGATATTTCAACAAATAGAAACTCAGTGTTTAGGAGATTTGAGGGGGGTGAATGTTGAAGGATACGGGACTTCAGACTGTCATGAACATATAGCACTACCCCATCATCAGTCCGGTTAATCATTGTCATATGATAGAGGAGTAATGGAGGGAAACTGAGGAAGAGGGAATGTAGGGTTTAAGCCATGTCTCAGAAACTGCAATGATGTGGTAGAAATTTTGGGTGAAGAACTCTAGGAATTCATCATAGTGGACTGGGAGGGATTGAGAGTTTATGTGACAAGCGGTAAGGATATTAGTCATATTGGTAAGGAGATAGGGAAATATAGGACAGTAAGTAAAAGGATGATGCTATAAATGAGATGGAATTGTAGATGCACTGAGAAAGAAAAATACATCGATAGTAGTGAATGAACTAAATATGATAATGTAAGAATGAAATATACATACCTAAATATATTTAATATTGTAGAATTAAAAGGTAAATAATAATGTGTAACTGAATAGTGATAATAAGAAATAATAAAATTATAAATAGGTAAATAATTGATAAAAAAAAATTAACAGAAAGAGATAATAAAAATAATAAAGTTAAAAATAAAACAATAGTGATACCATTTGATAAACAAATAAAAGCTATCTTCAAAAATAGACAAAATAGAAAAAATAAATAAAAAATAAATCTAATTCAGAAACAAAAAGCATAAAAGACTGGGGTAGCGTGCGTATGAATGAATGGATGAGAGGTCAGCCGAAGACATCCAGGTCCAGAGGGTGGTCTATGTAGATCATGGGTCGTCTTTTCTGGGTCTTCGGTGCTCTACCATATCAAAATCTTCAACATTCAGCTTAATGCCGAGACCAGCACCTGGGATGCCGCGAATTTCTACTGATTTGTTTAACAGACCTTGCTCGGCTTTATTTAATCAAATCTCCAGCTGGCCTACTTTTACTTTTAAAGCCTTATTTTCATTTACTAGTTCTTCTATATATTTGTTTTGTCCCTCTAAGTGGTTTTCGATTTTGGTCAGTCATTCGCTTAACTCAAAACTGAAGTCCCCATATTTATCCAGTGAGGTTTTCAAAGATTTTATTTCCTCATTCATGCAATTAACAGCTGCGAAAATTTCAGATCCTGATGGCTCGGGATTTTTTTATATATCACAATCGTGACATAACCAGGATTTATTAATTTTCTTTAGTGCTTCTATTTCTTTATCCTGCATGTTAAAGCCCCTGCCATGGAATATTATTTTGAATTTGGCACATGAAATATTATTTTTGTCCTCCCTGGTTATAGGGTATTCACATTTTGGGCACTGAACCATTTTGTAAGTAAATTAAAAGACTCATAGTTACAATAACGGGTAGAAATGTTTATTTACTTACCGCAGGTAGTAAATAGAACCTTGATTCCGTGAGGATTTCTCTTCTGATAAGTGGTGTATGACCCTCAAATATTTTACGATTGTTTTATGTGTTATCATGTAGGCTTCAACTATGTCACTTATCTAATTAAAGGTTTTAATTATTAAATTGAAAAACAAAAGAAGAACTGGGAAAATTAACAAGAAAAAACAAATGTTAAGAGAAAAATAACGGGGGGTTGTCCTTATACTGTTTGTTCTTATAATTTTCTAATTCATTGATATTAGATACCTTTATCTTTGATTCTATCATTTTTGTGTTTACATAGGTTGAGTCTAAGTACAAAAGTAGAATCATAGTAAAATTTGACAGAAATAGCATTACACAAATAAAAGACCCTGGATTGCTATGGCAGATAGTATCAAATGAATCAGATCCAGCTGAAATACAAGCTTTAATGACTCCAGATCAACTGCTTGAAGTTCGCAAGTACCATGAACTGATATCATCAAAAATAAGACAGGAAGTGCAGGCTCTTGTGAAGGAAAAATTAGAGGAACATATTCCATCTGAAAAAGCCAAATGTTTATTAAAGGTAGGTCCCTAATATTTTCTATTTGGAATATTTATAGTAATGCTTCACAAATTAAAAATTGTATTAATATCTTTGCATATCCTTATATCTCTACTACCAAAATTTCCATTGTGTTTATTTCATCAGTATGAAGTAGGAAGAGAGCTATGAATTTGGAAAGCTCTTGCTTTAGACTTTAAAAATCAATGGTTGGTGTCATCTTCTTCTTCTTCTTCTTCCTTGGCTCTACAACCCGCGAGGGGTCAAGGCCGCGCAAAGCAATCTCTGCCATTTAACTCGGTCCCGTGCAGCCGATCTCCAGTCCCGGATTCCTAGAATGGCGCGTGCATCATTCACCACACCGTCCATCCAGTGAAGTCTGGGGCGCCCACGTCTTCTAGCAGAATGAATTTCCTCCTCGAGGATCCTTCTTGGAACAGCATCAGCGCTCATCCTGATAACATGTCCAGCCCATCTGAGCTGACCAACTCTGATAAAACGCACGATGTCACAATCATTGAACAGCTCAGAGATTTCCGAATTTGTCCTTATTCGCCAGGCTTGCTCATTAGTATCAATTATCGCTCCGAAAATTCTTCTTAGTACTTTTCTTTCAAATCGGAGGAGTTGATTTTCCTGTGCCCTGGTAAGCGTCCAACTCTCTGACCCATATGTAAGTACTGGTCTAATTAGGGTTTTGTATAGATGCAGTTTGGTAGCGCGAGACAATGTACAACTCTTCATCTGTCGCGCCAGCCCAAAATAGCACCTATTAGCTGTCAAAATTCTTGTTGTGATTTCTTTTCCAATGTTGTTATCGTGCATCATCAAGGATCCAAGATATACAAACTCCTCGACTCTCTCAAATCTACAGCCGTCAATTTGAACGTATAAAGGAAGAATCTCTCGTGAGTTTGCCACCATGTATTTAGTTTTTGCTTGGTTGACCTCAAGCCTCATTCTCGCAGCTGCCACTCGTAGACTTGTGAACGCCTCGGCCTTGGAATTAAAATTTTGCCTGATGTTATCCACGTCATCGGCATACCCCAGTAATTGAACTGACCGGTTGAAAATTGTTCTTCCTATCTGGATTCCAGACTCCCTTACTGTGCCCTCCAGGGCAAAATTGAAGAGAAGGCACGCCAGACCATCACCTTGCCGTAATCCCCTAAAAGTCTGAAAATAGCTTGAGAGCTCGCCATCAATGCGTTCAGAACACTGTACCGCTTCCATTGTCTTCTGGATGAGTCTTACAAGCTTAGGTGGAACCTTCATATTGACCTTATAAAGTTCATCCCTTTTCACACTATCATATGCTGCCCGAAAATCCACAAACAGGTGGTGGGTTTGGATATTGTATTCATGGGATCTTTCCAGCATTAACCTGAGTGAGAAAACTTGGTCCGTGGTACCCCTTCCTCTCATAAAACCAGCCTGGTAATTGCCAATCTCTCTTTCGGCGTGGGGCAGCAACCTCTGGAACATAATTCTGGACAGCACCTTACATGCGCCAGACAGTAGTGAGATACCCCGGTAGTTACCACAATCCAGGACATCCCCTTTCTTATGAATTGGGCATATAATAGTCCTATACCAGTCTGCTGGTATTCTTTCTTTAACCCAGACATCCATAATGAAATTGTGGAGAGCCTTCAGTACTTCCTGACCTCCATACTTGAACAATTCTGATGGTAGATCATCAGCTCCTGGTGCCTTGTTTTTTAGGCCTTCAACGGCTTCGATCACCTCATCAAAATCAGGCGGCTCAAGGTCCTCGGCTGGTATCAGAACTTCCTGTGTGGGCCAATTCTCAACCCCCTCATTTAGTAAGCCCACAAAGTGATTCTGCCATCGATCCAGTATACGCTGCTTTACGTTCAGGAGAGTGCCATCTGTATCTCTGCATGTAGTCAAGTAAGGCTTGAAAGGTTTTCTGCTGGCTACCACTTCCTGGTAGAACCTGCGTATCTCATTGGTTTATGTCTACTATCTAGTTAAAGATTTGCATAGTAATACCAGTCAACTTAAACTTATCTCAATCTTAGACCAAAGGACTTAAGTAGTGGAATTATGAAATAATACTTTGAAGATTTTACAAAATATTTTCCTTGGCCATGTCAGCTGAGTCCCTTATCTATACTATTATGTAAAAGGACTAACCATTTTTTGTTTGTAATTCCTAACCACGAAAACCACTGAAGCAATCTGTACCATATTTTAACTACATCTTCATAGTTCAAGGAATGTTTATCAATAATAAAATTTACAGATTTTCTATTAAAATTTCATCAAAAAGCGATAAATAGGTATGTGGTGAGCTGTGAAGTTTGATAATCAACCAATAGGTGCAACATTTGGATCTGAGTAAAGTTTAAAAATTGACCAATATGTTGCTAGTGCCATTCTACAACTGAGTTTGCAATGGTAAAACTATTAAATCCTAAGTAACAAATTTTAACTACAACAGTTTTACAGTTCAAGGAAGGTTAACAATAATAAAGTTTATTATAATAATAATTTAAATGAACAGTCTTGAGTGCCAGAAACAAGGTTTGCCAAACTGTCATATACATTGAAACTCCAACTATCCGGATTAAAATATATATATTTTTTTATTTCATACATTTTTTTAAAAATTGTTTATTAACAGTTATTGTAGGGCGTGGCTCCTAGTTCAAGGAAAATACGATAGATCCTGTCTTCATCTAGTTTTCATGACAATAATAAACATAAAACTAATTAGACCAAATGGTAGCTACCAGAACTGCATTTCAGAATTAGGGGCGGAGTCCACACACCTCAAACAGTCAAGTTCTGATTAAACGTACTTATTATTCAATATAATGAATAGTTAAAACATTACATACGAGGGTGAATCAAATATAAACGCTAATTTTCAAAATTAAATTTATTGAATAATATTATACAGAAACTATACCTTCAACATTTTTCAATGTAGTCTCCTGCATTATCTACACACTTCTGCCACCGATTTGGAAGCTTGAATATTCCCTTTTCATAAAAAGACTGAGGGCAAGTTTTTAACCATTCGCGCACGTGCTTTTCGACGTCTTCATTGTTTTCAAATCGTTTTCCTCCAAGTGATTCTTTCAGGGGTGCAAACAAAAAATAGTCACAAGGGGACAGGTCTGGACTATAAGGAGGGTGTTCGAGAGTTTCCCAGCCCATTTCTTCCAATTTATCCCTTGTCAACAATGCGGTGTGAGGCCTTGCGTTGTCATGGAGAAGGATGACATCTCTAATGGGCACACCTCGTCTTTTGTTCCGATAACTGGTTTTTGCTGACTGTAGCACCTGGCAGTAGTAAGCCGCATTCACTGTTCGTTGATCGTGAAGAAAATCAATGAGTAGAACTCCCCTTGAGTCAAAAAATATTGTTGCAAGAACTTTTCCGGCTGAGAGACGAGTTTTGGCTTTCACTGGGCAGCCTTCATCCTTCCTTCGCCACTCCTTACTTGCCATTTTCGATTCGGGGGTGTAATGGTGGACCCACGTCTCATCACATGTGACGATGCGCCTCAAAAAATCTTGGAGGAAAACGATTTGAAAACAATGAAGACGTCGAAAAGCACGTGCGCGAATGGTTAAAAACTCGCCCTCATTCAAGCTTCCAAATCGGTGGCAGAAGTGTGTAGATAATGCAGGAGACTACATTGAAAAATGTTGAAGGTATAGTTTCTGTATAATATTATTCAATAAATATAATTTTGAAAATTACCGGTTATTTTTGATTCACCCTCGTATGTCTGTATTTTTTATTTCAATACCCTAATTCAATAGTAAATCTGATTATCCTGATATTTAGATATCCAGATCAATTTCAGTACCAATTAATCTGGATAATCATTGTTCCACTGTACTTATATAGTTAGAAATTAAAATCCAACCAGATGCAATCGATAAAATTATTTCTAAAATAAAAATTATTGCCAAATCAAAAATCGATCCAATACTTGTTGATATAGTGTGTAAAAATGATTCATAGGCCTCGCGGATAATTTCATTTGTCCTCTCTTTTCATAAATAACTGTAAGTGCTAAAAAAAAAATCCACAAACAAAGATTTAGTAGATGGCATAGCCTTTATTTTTTCCAGGGAATTCGGTAGACTGTTTCTGTGATTCCAAATGGTTTTCTAAGTCAATACAGTAAAAACATGTTTAAAATCTTCACATACCTGGAATATCATTGAACAGCCTAAATTACAAACAAAAAAAATGTGTTTAGGTTCTCTCCTTAATGGACTTTAGAATTTAAATTAAAGGTAAAATTAAATATTTTTTTCACATAGTAATTTATAATAAATATAAATTAAAATGCCCAAATCCTTGTTTAAATATTTCCAGTCATAATTCAAAAGAATATTGACAGAACCCCATAATTAGTTTAAGTCAGTTAATTATTGACATATAATTTTATTAAAAATATATGATTGAAGAAAATCATTACATTTGGGGTCCTCCAGTGGATTGTCAATATTGAAATTATGACTGGAAAATGGTTAAAATTTGGTAGCTGTTTGTGTGAAAATAATGAATAAATAGTAATTTTAAAGTCAAATTATATTAAGGGAATTAAAACAAAATGAATTTCGAACAAATGTTGGAATCTATCAATAAGAATGTTGATTTGCTGTTTAATACCATATCTAAAAAACTTGATAAAATTGCTAAAAAAGTAAATAAGAAACATGAAGAACGTATAAAAAAGTTTGAAGAATATAAACGAAAACGTTTTGAAAAAGATTCAGACCTTCAGGCCATTGATATAAATGTTTGTGAAGATGAAAAAAACACTGGAACTGAAGAACAAATGGAATTAGAAGAAGAAAAAGTAACTGATACTGTGAAAGAAGACAAAGAATTGAAAAATGAAAAATTCATAGAATATGAAAAATATTAAATATGCTTCAAAATGATTATGTTGGTTATATAAATTAAAATGTTCAAACAGCCATAAAATATTTAAAAAGAAATTTATATACGTTAAGAAAAGAATTAAAAAAATTTTTCTTAGTGAAATTTAGTATATTGCTGACATGATTAAAAAAAAAAAAAAAAAAATCAAACTATTTGCATATGGAACCATTTTGTTTTTAAACAGCATACATAAAAATTAATTTGTAATTCAATCAGTCTCTTTTGTCATTAAATTTATTTATTTTTTATTTTAAGCATCTACCAATCATAGAATAAAAAAGGTGTGAAATTTGACAGAGAATTGTTATTAAAACTTTTGCTTATTTTATATAAATGTTTTAAACAATAGATCATAGATAATAATCATCTGTAAATCAACCTATTTTCATGGTCATTAAATTTTTTTTGGTAATAATTTTCATAAAAATCTAATAGGTTTGTAGTTACTTATAGTTATTATTATATTAAAATAAATTGACTGTATTATATAAATGTTTGAAAAAGTATGTATGTTATTGAATTAATTTGAACATTTTTCATTAAAAAAAAAAAAATAATAATAATGGTTACTAGATTGATATAGAATTATTTCATTTTATAGTAAACAATTGGTTTAGTATATAAAATTTAGATTAATGGATATGTTTAATATTTAGAATTAATTTTTTAATTTAATTTTTGTTTTGTTAAATTGTAATTAAAATGACAAGCGAGTATTTAAGTATTATTATGATAGTTAATTTAAATTAATGTTTCATTAGATGTGTATAAAGTTGAAAAATTGTATAATACATAGTACATAGTATAAGATAGTACAAGTGGAAAAAATTTCTACGCTAAAGCTTAAAATTTTTTAAAACTGGAGAGAACCTGAATGTAATGATATTTGCAATTTAAGTCCAGAAAGAGCAAATATTGGAAGTAAGGGTCCAAACCAGGTAGGAGCAGGGATTAGAGAAACCTTCAATACCTGGAGAGGTAGTACCAGCCCTTGAGGCAGGTAGGAAAAAGGGGCAGTTGGTTTTAGGACAGAGAATGAAGAAGACATAGAGAGTGAGTTTTGGACCTTGGGCAGCTAGGTGTCTGGATTCTTAGAAGATTATGGAACCAAGAATAGACTGGGCTAGATTAGTGAAAGTGTTTAGGTTCTCTCCTTAATGGACTTTAGAATTTAGATTAAACGTAAAATTAAATATTTTTTTCACACAGTAATTTATAATAAATATAAATTAAAAAGCCCAAATCCTTGTTTAAATATTTCCAGTCATAATTCAAAAGAATTTTGACAGAACCCCATAATTAGTTTAAGTCAGTTAATTATTGACATATAATTTTATTAAAAATTAATGATTCAAGAAAATCATTACAATATTATTATGTATGTACAGTGAACTCCCGCGGGTCCGACACATGGTTTGACCTGCATGTCATAGATTCTCCTATAAACCTTCTTTCCTCAAGTCAATGACCTGTTTCATTCCTATCCTCTCATGACCTGATACAAATATCATATGATATCCCGACACCGGGGTTCCTTCCTTAAACAATCTCCTTCCGCAACATAAGACTCCCTTACCCGAGATAAAATTTTACCTGACCTTGAACCATAGATTGGAATCCAATTTACTCCTGCTCCTCAATTGATACCATGGTTGAATTACTCACCACCAATCTCCTATCTATCCTTGATACCCATGCTCCTCTTAAAACCACAACATTTCGCGTCGCCCTGCTCCTTGGATGAACCACATGCTAGGTGATAATAACCAGAACATCGAAATAATAATCAAGTTTCTTAAAAAGAAGAAAAACATAGATTGAAGGACACTAAAGACCATCGAAGTTGAGTGTCCATAAGAATTTCAACCTAACCCAACCTAACCTTGGATGAACCAAGATATTAAAGATTTACAAAGAAGACGTGAAGGCTGCCCGAAGAGGCTTCAGACACACCAGGCTTGAAGATGACTATCAAACATTTAAGTTTCTTAGAAATTTAACACAATCTACGATCCGGCAAACTAAATCCAATTTCGTCCACGAAGCCCTTTCACCTGCACCCGATCCTAAATCCAAATGGCTGCTCCTCCACAAACTTTCCTTGTGTGATCCTCCTAGTTCCTCTCCCTCGGGGGTCTTTCCTGTCACTCCAGATGAGTTAAACTCCTATTTCGTTTCTTCCACTTCATTTGCTCCTTCTCGACACTCCCAGTCCTTACCTCCGCCTGCATTTTAATTTTTAATAATTTTTACTTTTCTTATATCACTCCCTCTGATCTCATTACCTCCATTATGAAGTCTCAATCCAACTAATCTGGTTTAGACGGCATTCCTGTTAAATTCTTGAAATTATGCCATCCTGAAATCTTACCGGTTTTCCTCTTCATATATAATTTTTCCCTCCAAAACTCTGTATTTCCCACTTCCTGGAAAAAGGCCGTAATTCATCCCGTCAACAAGAACCCAAACCCCATATATCACCAAAATACTACTGCCCTATATCCATACTTTCCAACCTTTCTAAGCCCCTTGAAAGATTGGTGCAATCGCAAATTTCCAATTTCCTAGAAGATTCCAAGTTACTTGATCCCTTCCAATCTGGTTTCCGTCCCAGCTTCTCAACACAATCCGCCCTCATTAAAATTATCACTGACATCCTAGCAACGATGGACAAAAAAAAACTGACCATCCTGATCCTCCTTGATTTCTCTAAAGCATTCGATTCCTTAGACCATAATATCCTTTTTTCCAAATTAAATCATTGAATTTTTCCTACAGCTCCCTCCTTTGGTTTCAATCTTTCCTTTCCCACCGCACCCAAGCAAATGCCACCCCTAACCAAGGCCTATCCTCTTTCCTCACTCTTCAGTCAGGAGTAGCTCAAGGTTTGAGCATTTCCCCTCTACTGTTTAATTCCTACATCAGTGATCTTGCCCATTCAATTCACCATTGTTCCCACCATCTTTACGCCGATGACTTCCAAAATTCAGGAAGACCTAGACGAAATCTGTGCCTGGGCAAATCTGAACAAATTAATGTTAAACGCAGCTAAAACTCAAGCAATTGCCATTGGATCACATTCCCTTCTCCATTCAAATGCAAACTTTCATACATTATTCCTTAATGGTCATCCAATAACTTTCCATTCCTCTGTTAAAAATTTAGGCTTAACCATTGATCAAACTCTCTCCTGGAAATCCCATATTGCACAAATCTCCCGAAGGTCAATCGGTATCCTAAAACTATTTCACCGCTCCCGTCACCTCCTTCCCCTACCCACACGCAAACTTCTAGTATCCTCTCTTATCTTCCCCCAATTTGACTATGGTTGCGTGATATATGGCAGGCTCTCAACGATTCTTGAGGACAGATTAAAACACATCATGAATTGCTTCATTAGGTTTGTCTTCGGAAGCTCGAGACGTTCCCATGTTTCGCATCTCTACACTAAGTTAAATTGGCTTTTCCCCTCTTTCCGCAGAAAATACTTCCTAGGCACCTACCTATTTCAAGTTATCAACACCCGTCACCCTCCCTTTATTTACAGTACCTGAAATTCAAGTCTCAAATCCGATGGATAGGAAGTGGTATCCTGGAGAAGCGCAAGCATTCTGTATATTACAGCTGTAATGATAGGTTACATCAGTTCGGAACTGGGTTTGTGGTGAGAGGAGACTATAGACAACTCCTTATCGGATTCAAGCCCATTAGTCCGTGAATATGTCTCATCCGCATCCGTGGGAAATTCTACAATTACAGTATTTTGATCGTTCATGCCCCCACAGAAGTAGCTAATGAAGAGGACAAGGATCAGTTCTACGATCTCCTAGAAAGAACCCTTGATGCATGCCCAGAATATGACGTGAAGGTAGTGGCAGGAGACTTTAATGCAAAGGTTGGGAAGGAAGATATCTATATCCCAACCATTGGGAAAGATAGTCTCCACGAAAAGAGTAACGAAAACGGAGCCCGGCTATTGAACTTTGCAGCTTCCAGAGATCTAGTTGTCGGCACTACACTCTTCCCGCACAAGAAGATTCATAAAGGCACATGGATAACCCCAGACAGATCAGTGGTCAATCAGATCGACCACTTATTGATAGGGAGGCGACACAAGTCAAATCTACTCGATACGAGGGTATTCCGAGGAGCTAATGTTGATTCTGACCATTATCTCTCAATAGCACACCTTAAAGCCAAGATCTCCACGTCTAGACTGTGCAGCAGGAATCGTAGAATTAAAAGGTTCAACTTGCAGAAACTCCAGGACCTAGATGTTAAGAACAATTATACTGTGGAGCTTGACAAGGCCCTACAGTTAACACAGAATGACTGTGGATCCGTGGAAGAGGAGTGGGAGACTTGTTCTGCATAGGACCGCTGAGATAATTCTGGGACCAGCTCAGAAGGAGTGTCGCTCCCCATGGTTTGATGATGAATGCGAAGGTGCAACCCAACGCAAAAATATAGTATATCAAGCCATGACACAGAGGGGCACAAGAAGTAATGTCCAGGAGTACAGGAGGCTCCGACGAGAGGAGAAGAGACTCCATCGTAGGAAGAAAAGGCTAAAAGAGCACGAAGTACTTCGAAAAATCGAGGATCTGCATGGAAGTAAAGAAGTAAGGGAATTCTTCCGCATGATAAATAAACTAAGGAAACTCCCTACCAACGTAAAGTCTTCTTGCCTGGACAAAGAAGGTAACCTTCTCACAGACAGAGCAGGTGTCTTGATAGAGTGGAAAAGACACTTTGTAGAACTCCTGACAGACTTAGACATGCGCCCAAATGCCGACCCAGGGATGGTTAATAGAGCGCTGCCTGACGATGGAGAGATGGAGGCTGAGTCTGAACCACCCCCGAAGAAGAGATTGAGAATGCAGTGGAAAAACTGAAGAACCACAAGGCTCCAGGGCATGATGGGCTACCTGCGGAACTATTGCGAGCTGGAGGCAGTGAACTGATAAAGGTACTGCAAGCTCTCTTACAATCAGTGTGGGAGGATGAAGTGATGCCCTCAGCATGGAAAAAGTCGATCATCTATCCTTTTCACAAGAAGGGTAATCGCCTTACATGCTCCAACTATAGAGGCATATCCCTATTAACGTCCAGATACAAGGTCCTCTCGAATATATTATTCACACGTCTTCTCCCCTATGCCCCCTATTTTTACCCTACTTTGATGTTGATATTGTTGGCCGGTCTCAACGCACTGTCGAGGAAGCATTTCAGGCACTGGTGGCTCCCGCAAAGAAACTTGGACTGGAAGTAAACCAGACAAAGACCAAATATTTGATGACCGAGGAGACGCCTGGACGCAATACAACAGTGACATTTGGTGACTACACATTCGAGCAAGTCACTGATTTCATATATCTTGGTTCGATGGTAACCCAAGACAATCGTACAGAAGTTGAGATTAGAAGAAGAATAATGTCTGCCAACAAATGTTATTATAGCCTGAGTAAATAACTTGTTCGCCGCATCCTCTCACGTCAAACGAAGCTGCACTTATATAGAAGCATAATACGACCAGTTCTAACATACGGCTCAGAGACATGGACCACAACCAAGAGTAGTGAACAAAATCTCCTTGTTTTTGAGCGGAAAATCCTCCGTAGGATATTTGGAGGAGTTTTGGTGGACGGAACCTGGAGGAGGCGCACAAACCAGGAGGTATACGGTTCATTTGCGGAACAGAATGTCCTTCAGGTCATCAAACTGGCCCGATTAAGGTGGGCGGGACATGTGGCTCGCATGGGGGAAGAAGAATTACCTGGGAGGCTATTGAAGGAACCGCTTCATGGAACAAGAAGAAGAAGAAGGCCGAGATGCAAGTGGAAGAATGGAGTTGCGACTGACGCTTGGAGCATCCTGGGATTGCGCAACTGGATGGTGGCTGCACAAAACCGTGACGAATGGCAGAAGTTGCTGGCGGAGGTCCGGACCCGGCAACGGGTTGTAGCGCCGAGATAGATAGATAGATAGAAATTCAAGTCTGCTATCAAATCACTGCATACAAGATCTCGTCTTTCCGATCTCTATACTCCATCCCACAGAAGATATGCATCCTACGTTCCTTCCTTGTCCGATCCTCTACACTTTGCAATTCCCTCCCCCCCCCCACCCCCTGTATCCGCAATGCAATTCTTTCCCTCTAACCCGACACACTCTAATTATAAGGATGTATGTACTATGTATGTAATCGTCTAATTTAATTACTAAGACCGTCAGTCATAAAACATGAGCATGAATTATTGTTTGATTATGATAATGTTTTAATTTCTTGTAATGATAATTTTTGATTTTCTATCTTTTATTTTACTTTAAGTTTCTGTTTGGTTTTTTTCTCTTCTGCAATTTTGTTTACAATATTAACCTCTATTTTGTATACTTATTTTTTCACTCTCTTTTTATTTGAAGTTTCTCTATATTTTTTTTTTCATACATATTTGTATTCAGTTTATCTATGTTATTTTATTTTTAACAGCCTCTCGGCCAGTTATGACCTTAGTTTGTGTTATTTAAAATTATTCTTAAGGGACTTTGTCCCAGAATAAAGTTTTCTTTCTATTCTATTCTATTCTATGTAAGTCTAAACGAAATGGCGTAAAAAACCTTGCAGTTAAACGCCTTAACACAAACAACACTGAATATAAATATATATGTGTGGGAGTGCGTGCGTGCGTGTGTGTGTGTGTGTGTGTGTGTGTGTGTGTGTGTGTGTGTGTGTGTGTGTGTGTGTGTGTGTGTGTGTGTGTGTGTGTGTGTGTGTGTGTGTGTGTGTGTGTGTGTGTGTGTGTGTGTGTGTGTGTGTGTGTGTGTGTGTGTGTGTGTGTGTGTGTGTGTGGTGTGCGTGCGTGTGTGTATGTGTGCGTGTGCGCGTGCGTGCGTGCGTGTGTGTGTGTGTGTGTGTGTGTGTGTGTGTGTGTGTGTGTGTGTGTGTGTGTGTACAGATATACATACCGCAATTGGTTTAAATTATCTTAAGTTCCTTACTTATGGGAATGGGTAAAGCTGCAAAGGGCTAGTTTTATATAATGGTGTTATTTGTAAATACTTATTTTTATAAGATTTATTATTTTTTTAAGAATTTTTCTTTTTTCAGTTTTATAAATATGACAAATTCAATTTGTCAAAACTAGTTACTGGTTTTATTTTATAATATATGTATTTGAAATAAGCAGATTGACTGATAATAATCTTTTAGATCTTGAATTATTCTTTGATTATGTAATATCACAAAACTTATGTTTTCAGCTGAGACTTGTTGAATCCATTGGTGGCTGTAATGCACTTTTGACAGTTTGGAACCCTTCTGAAGATCTATACCAAATTTTAGTGGAGAAAAAATGTTTCAATTTTTATACTTTAAATGCCTCTGGAATAAGGTAAAAAAATATTGTTATTTTTCAACTGTATTGTATTATTATACATACCAAATATAAATTTTTTCATTTTAATTTACTAGAGATAAAGTACTACAGTTGTCAAGTACCAATCAGACAATTTACAAGGAGAATAATACTTTAAAATCAAGCAAGGAATCAGAAAGGAAAGTTACTACTATTTATGATATTGTAGTCAATTCTGTATCAGCACAGTTTGGTGAGATGGATGTTGTTGGTGTTGTTATATTTGTTAAAGAACCAGAGAGACCATGGGGCGTCACAAATGTCTACCTTTCAGATAGCCAAGAAAATTTTCTAATGATAACTTTTTGGACATCTCTTAAGGTAATATTTCATATAACATATTTTTATTTTTAATTCATAAAAATAAGCATTACCTAGTCAAAATCATATTTTTCTTGATTTTTTTCAACATATTTTTTCCCCAGCTCTGTTATCCCCATTATTCTAGAGCTCAAGCTTCAGGTTATTTGTTATCGAGGCTTGATTTGTTCCTTTGAACCATAGCAGTGGCTCTGTTATGATCATATGCAGTGTTACTGTATGGGTTTCTGAATTAACTGATTGTGTACTGTCCTGAAGTGAAAGGAAGCTGTGTACCACAAAAAACGATGATACAACCTTCCTATTACTAAAATGGAATGTTGTGGGATATCTGTTCTGTACAACTCATAACTACTTTTAGTTTTTTTAATCGTGGGAAAAGTTATTGGATTGTCCAAACCAAAAATGTAGGCTTTCTTGTTTTTTTTAAATTGCTCTTCTGTGTAACAAACTTTATATTTGATAGATTATTTTATTTTTATGGATGTCTATGTTTATTATTTCTCTCTTAAATACAAATGTTTTTTCACCTCTTTAGCATTTCATTACTTGGAAATTGTTCACTCTTTACTCGCAAGTTCACACATGATTTTCGTAAGATTTCATTTTATGAATTTAATCTTAGTTTAAAAACCTTTTTTTCCAAATAACCTCTACTTTCCTTGTAGTTCAAATTATTTCTTCATTGCATTTATTATTATTCATTATTTATCATTCTTCTTATGTTCCTCTTTTTTTTCACCTTATAAGGGCCAAGTAAAAGAAAGAACTTTTTAATGCCATAATGGATTTATGATATCATTTTGGAAATAAATAATAAAGTTCTGAAGTTATCAATGGTTAACTAAAGAGGATATTAGCCAAGAATGATTTCAGATCTATTGCTGTAATGAAAATTACGAGGTTTTTTTTTTTTTTTTTTAATATTGTGACTTTGATCATTTACAAAACCTCAAATAGTCAATAATCATGATTTATTTAAAAAAACAAAACAATATAATTTAGTTATTGTTGCAGTTTTTTATAATCTCATCAATTTCAGACCTTAGGTTGTGATGATGCTTTAAAGCCTGGCTCTGTTGTCGCCTGTATCAACCTCCAATGGAGACAGGGCTCTGGATCGTATATTATACCCTCAACGTACGCTAATGAAATGACTTATTTTTCTACCAACCCAAACCAAGAATATCTTATTAAAGAATTTCAAGGAATCAAGTCAACTATTGTCGCAAAGGTAGTATTTATTTTGTTTTGTTTTTTCTTAAGTTAAGGCTTTAGCATAAGCAGTCAGCCATTTTAAAAATATTTGCCTATAAAGACATAAATAGAGTATAAATAAACATAAAGATAAGGAATAGAAAAATTTATCAGAAATTCTATGATTTTTTATCTTAAACTATTCATTTGAATGACTATTTTTTAAAATCACTTAATTTCTTATCTGTTGATTCCTGTACGATTTTTTTTTTTTTTTTTTTTTTTTTCAATTATGTAACATACTTCTTTTATATTTTTAACATATATATTTTTTTAGGGCCCTGAACATTTTATTACAGAGCGAAGAAGGAGATTGTTAGCAATTTTAAAAGAAAGGGAATATAATTGTAAAACACCTGTTTCAAGAGTTGAGACACCAAGAGTTTTAAAAAGATTAGAAAATCTTAAGAAATATGGAGAAGCATCTCCGCTTCCCAAACTTTCCTTTCTCTCCAGTCCAGACATACACAGGAAATTCAGGTCTCCTAAATCTGGAGGTTCGTGATAAAATACACTCTCAAAAAAAATTTTTAGAGGTGCTAATCTATTAAAATTTGTTTATAAACTATTTTAATAATGTTAAAACATGAATTTGTAAATACTTGTATCGCTAAAGTTTTGTGTTATGAAACTGTATTTTCTTACTTATGATTGCCTATATTTGGAATCTGTGATAATTATCTAATGTTTTTGTTTAAATAATATTTTTATGAGAATATTTGTTTATAAAGCAAACAAAAAATATGTATCTGTAAATAACTATTTGTTAAGAAGTCTGTATTATTTTAATAAATTCTTTTGTTATATTTTTTTATTTTTTTACTCTTATGTCTGGTGCCGTTTCAATGGTGAAAAGAGATTTAAATTACCAGCAATAAAAAGTTTTTACCCCTACAAGTACTTTTGTATTTTTCTTAATAAATTCTGGGTGGAAAAGTTCTCTTCTACTTTTTAGGGTGACTGATTGGTGTGTGTGTGTGTGTCTATATATATATATATATATATATATATATATATATATATATATATATATATATATATCCAGTCTCATAATTAAAAATTACCCTTTGTCAGATGGGCTTAATTAATCAGACATAAATGGAATATTATTTCCAATAAACATTACTGTAGGAATTATGAGCACCATTGTTCCTGAGTTGTAGTCTGTAACTGTAATAATCATCTGATAGTTAAATAACTGATCAAAATTGATTAGACATAAAAGCCATAACAGATATATGAAATTCGTAAAGTTTGTTACTGAAATTCTTTTCATGATGGATTTGTATTCCGTTAGATTATTTTGTTGCATTTTTAATGGAACACTGTAATTGCATACTCTACTCTCACTGTTCCTTCCTCTAACATATGTCTTGGTTTAATTTTTTTTATTTAAACAATCTTGTATATGCTAAGTGCTGCATTTATAGCCATTTCCTACCCTTAAGTCATAGTGTTGCCAGGAGAAACATAACTATTAAGGACCTTTGAACATTGTACTTTTATGTTGGTACAAACAAAATATTCATTAATGAGCCTGTCATTAAGTACAAATGACATTAATCCCATTATGATTAATAATTTATAATTAATTAATAATGATAATAGTCCCTAATGTCATGTAAATGAGCTAGCTTCTCTTCAAATTAAAAACAATTTAACATTCTTCAGCTGCAAGAAAATAAAAGATTTCAAGACAGCTGAAAAAAAAAATTCCACCAAAACTAATCTGAACTAATCCCTCATCTTCCCCCCCACAAAAAAAAAATAAATAAATAAATAAAAAAGATAAAACATTTTAGATCTTAATATTTTGCAGTGATTCCAAATAAAAAATATGGAGAAAGATCTATTAAATAAATTATCTTTAGTGTCACACTTTGTATTGTCTTAAATCTTTCAAAAACCATTTACCTCAAGAAATATAATTGTTGCATTCAAATCTCTCGAATATATATTCCTGTCATAACTTAATATTTTTAGAGATTTTATTTTATTTTCATTATAGGCTTTATACATTGTATAATTAAGTAATAAACTTCAGTCTTTATTCAGGAATCGATAAACCAGAAACATCGTTCACTTCTTTTTCCTGAAAATCAATGTGAAATTTTCAAAATTAAAATATCAACAATTACCAAATAATTATCATCATAATACTCAACTTTTATTAGTTTTATAATATCTTTCTGTTTATATTTCTTAATCAATTATTCACCTGTTTATAATTTTCTTATGCCCTATGATCACTATTCATTTACGTATTATTATTTATATTTTCATTCTACATTATTAAATATATTTAGGTATGTATATTTCATTCTTACGTTATCATATTTAGTTCATTCACTACTATCGATTCGATACATTCACTACTATCGATTCGATATATTCACTACAATATCGTTTCGATCGATGAATATGTTTTTCTTTCTCAGTGCATCTACAATTCCATCTCATTTATACCATCGTTCTTTTGCTTACTGCCCTATATTTCCCCATCTCCTTACCAATATGACTAATATCCTTACCGCTTGTCACATAAACTCTCAATCCCTCCCAGTCCTCTATGATGAATTCCTAGAGTTCTTCACCCAAAATGTCTACAACATCATTGCAGTTTCTGAAACCTGGCTTAAACCCTACATTCCCTCTTCCTCAGTTTCCCTCCCTAACTACTCTCATCCGTCAGGACCGGATTAACCGGACTGGCGGTGGGATAGCGTTATATATTTATGACAGTCTGAAGTACCGTATCCTTCAACGTTCATCCCCCTCAAATCTCCCAAAAACTGAGTTTCTTTTTGTTGAAGTATCCATTAATTTCCATTATCTCCTGTATGAAAATAAATTTCCAACATTTAAATGAAAAGGGCGTAATAACCTGGAAGTTGATCGCCTAAATAAAAACCTCAATCTAATCTAATATATCTAATCTCCTGTAAGTAGTGGCCTATCGTCCCCCTCATGTTTCTTTTGACCAATCCTTTGAATTAAACCTTTACGTTTATGTTCTTCTTTATTCCAATATAATCATTTCTGGTGACCTAAATACCAATCTCCTTTCTGACTCTTATGACAAAACGTATCTAGAAAACCTCTATTTTTTCCCTTCACCTTTTCATTTTTCCATTTAACCCCACCCATCACTCCCGTGGGTCCGACACCTGGTTGGACTTGCATGTCATTGACTCCCCAAAAAAACTCCTTTCCACATGTCAGCAGCCTGTTGCGCTTCTGTCCTCTCACGACCTAATACAAATTTCTTACGATATCCCAATCCCATCATTCCTCTCTAAAACAATTACTTTCCACAACATAGAATCCCTCACGCGAGACAAGATTTTACCTGACTTCGAAATCCTCGATTGGAATCCTATCTACTCCTGTTCCTCTATTGACACTATGGTTGAATTACTAACTGTCAATCTCCTTTCCATCCTCCATCCTCCAGAGGAGCATGGATTCCTCTCAAAACCTGTACCTTTCGTCGCCACCGGCCTGCTCCGTTCATGAACCTAGAAATAAAAGACCTGCAAAGAAGACGTGAGACGGGCCGAAGATTTTTAGACGCACTAGACTTGATGATGATTACCATGCGTTTAAGGTTCTCCGCAATTTAACCCAAGCTACCATCCGGCGAACGAAATGCAATTACTTCCAAGAAGCCTTCTCATCCGCCCCCGATCCCAAATCCTAATGGCAGCTCCTCCGTAAACTTTCTCTTGTTCAAAATACACCTAGTTCCTCTCCCTCGAGAGTCTTTCCTGTTACACCTAATGAGTCAAATTCCTATTTCGTCTCTACCTCTACATCTAAACCTTCTTCATGCTCTCAGCTGCCTCTTTTACCTCCTGCATTCAATGATAATTATTTTTATTTTCCTTACATCTCTCCTACAGACCCCATTTCCTCCATGATGAAATCCCACACCAATTCAACTGGATTAGACGGTATTTCTGTCAAATTAATAAAATTATGCCTTCCTGAAATCATACAGGTTCTCCTCTTCATATATAATTTTTCCCTCCAGAATTCTGTATTTCCCACCTCTTGGAAAAAGGCCCTAATCCACCCTTTAGTCAAGAACCCAAATCCTACAACCCCAAAAGATTACCGACCGATCTCCATACTTTCTAACCTCTCTAAGCCCCTAGAAAGATTAGTACAATCCCAAATCTCCAATTAAATCTAAGATTCAAATTTACTTGACCCATTCCACTCCGGTTTCCACCCCGGCCACTCTACTCAATCCGCTCTCACCAAAATCATCAGTGATATCCAGGCTGCAATCGATAAAAAAGAATTAACCATCCTCATACTCCTAGACTTTTCCAAAGCCTTCAATTCCTTTGACCACACCATCCTCTTTTCCAAACTGAAATTTCTAAAATTCTCCAATAGTGTTCTCACGTGGTTTCATTCATTACTTTCCCACCGTTCTCAATCAGTTATCATTCCCAACCAAGGTTCATTCTCTTTCCTCACTTTGCGATCAGGTGTAGCTCAAGGATCTAGCATTTGTCCTCTCCTATTTTATTCCTATATAAATGATCTTCCCAACTCCATTCATAATTGTTCCTACCACCTCTACCACGATGATTTACAAATTTACCTTTCCTTTCCTCCAGCTGAGTTATCAACTGCATTATCCAAAATTCAGCAAGACGTGAATGAAATCTGTGCCTGGGCATTCCTGAATAAATTGACTTTAAATGCAGCTAAAACTCAAGCAATTGCTATAGGATCCCATTCCCTCTTTCGATGGAATACCAACTTCCCTACTTTATTCCTAAATGGTCTCCCTATAGTTTTCCTCTCCTCTGTTAAAAACCTAGGTTTAACAATCGATCAAATCCTTTCTGGATTCCCTACATTGCTCAAATCTCCCGACGATCGATGGCATCCTAAAATTATTCCACCGTTCCCGACACCTACTTCCCCTATCCACACGTAAACTCTTAGTATCCTCCCTCATATTCCCCCGATTTGACTATGGATGTGTGATTTATGGTGGGCTCTCGATGATTCTTGCAGATAGATTATAGCGTATCATGAACGGCTTCATAAGATTTGTTTTTGGAACTCCGAAACGCTCTCATGTGTCCCATCTTTACACCGAGTTAAATTGGCTTTCCCCTTCCTTTCGTATAGATTACTTTCTTGGTACATTCCTCTTCCAAGTTTTTAACACCCATCACCCTCCGTTTATTCACAATATCCTACATTTCAAGTCCTAAATCAAATCATTGCATACAAGGTCCCGTCTCTCCGATCTCTACACCCCATCCTACAGAACTACTGTGTTCCAACGTTCCTTTCTTGCTCGCTCCGCTATTCTTTGGAATTCTCTTCCACCTTCCATTCGTAATGCATCCTCCCTCGTAACTTTTAAAACATTCCTCTTCCACCACCTTTCCTCCCTCCAGTCGGATGCTGTCTAATTATATAGATGCTTTAATGAACTTCACCCAAGCCTATCTGATATAAAAGTTTAGCTTGTTTAAACAATCTTCATATGATAATGTTTTCTCTATCATTGAAATAATCTTTATTTTTATTTTTTCATAATTTTTTTTTTTTTTTTCTTCTTCAGCAATTACTAGATTTAACATCAGAAATCCATTGTTTAGTCAATTTCCTATATAATATTTTTTCTTTTACTGATTGTAAATATAGTTTATGTATGTATGTAGTGTGTAGGTATTTATCTATGCGTAGGTTTTTTTTTTTTTTTTTTTTTTTTTCATTTTATTACTTATTTTATTGTGAAATGGTATTTACTTTTAATTATCTTATTTTATTACCTAATTTATTATCTCTAGGCCAGATATAACTTATGGTCTGTCATGTAACTATTATTCTTAAGGGACTTTGTCCCAGAATAAATTTTTTTTTCTATTCTATTCTATGTCTCAATATTTATCACTCCTTTACAGCTGTACTTCTCATAGTTTTATTTACTATTAACTATATAGTCAATTTCCTACTGTTACTATTAATTTTATTCTGTATTTTTATTAACTCATTAATTTAACCACTATATCTAATAAACTTTATATCTACTCATTGTTTATATTTACCAATTATATTGTTGTATTCATTCACTAACCTTACTCATTAACTATCACTCCTTTTTAACTGAAATTAATTCAACAGTTTACACGTATTGTCTTCAGTGCCTTTAGATTTTAATTCAGTTATCTGTCCTCAATATCTCATTAACTTTGTGTCTGCTCATTTTTTATGTTTACCAATTATATTTTTAACTCACTAATTAACATTCAACTATCATTTTATTTATTTTTAATTTCTTCTCGAGTTCTGCGCCTGCGCCAGATAGTTATAGTTGCGTCTACATCGTCTCTTTCTTATATCATTATTTGATTGTGATTTAATTGCAGTTTACGGTGTAAATTGTTATGAATAAGCAGTAAATAGGAATCACGAAGAATTGGACTTGTTATCATCGTGAGTACTTTCTTATTTACTAGCCAGTGGATATGATAACGTGAAACATTACGAGCAATATGAAGGATTAACGGCTGCCGTTAGTCGTTATCAGTTCCTCCCACTCTACCAGTACCCAGTAGAGGTGGGCTAAACAGTTATTTTTTGATATTAGGTTACTACGTTATGGCTCTATCCCAGTAATAGTTTCCAATAATAGGTTATTCCAGTAATAGGTGATTCAAGTAAACCCCTGCCCTACCGCTAGAATGCGCGCCCATCAATCACTGCTGTTGCCAATAACTCTTCGGGATCCAATAACGCTTAGAATCACTGCAGTTCTTACAATAACGCCAGTTATTAGAATCACTGCAGTTATTACAATCACTCCAGTTCTACAACAGTTCTCAACAGTTATTAGAATAACATATTGCCAGCCATCGTTCTGTTTTCGATCACCGACCTGGCGCTAGTGGTTCTAACCTATTACAAACTTACTTTTAGACATTTTGACTGGTAATTCATTAATTTATCCTCCTCGCCATTGCTTATAATGTTAATAATTTGTTTATTTAGTAATCTTACAAATGATAAATAACACAAAATCAACCAAAATAATTGTGTCAATTTTTTTTTAACAAAAAATTTTAGAAGCCAATTAAAAGTTGTCAAAATATATAACAAATTAAAACTAAATAGGCCAACTATGATACAAACGAATTCAGCTAAATAAATCTTTAAAAAACATTGTCCTTATTTAATTGTACTGCCAAGATTTTATTTTAAAAAAATACATATAGGTGTTGGTAAAACATATTTGAACAATTATAAAGACTCAACAATTACAAGTAGCTTGTATCAATCTGTTACCTAAGCGTGTATTGTGTATTAAAATATTGGCTGTAAGATAAAATAAAGAAGAAAATAACAGAGGTAGAAGCAGGATTCAGGCTGGGCCATCTTAGGTCAAGTTTTTACTATATCCCAATTTTTTTTAAAGCATTTGGTGGACTTTCAAAACTTCTGGTCTAGGAGGTCATTTAGCCTTTATCCACCTTTGGAAAGCTTTGACTTAGGTCCTTTAAATAAGGTGTGGAAAGCACTGTTTGTCAGAGATAAGTGATAGTCTGAGATAAGGCATACAAGGCCTTTATAAAGGTGCAGAATTGGGAATTAAATTTTGAAATAGCAGCGTTACTAATTGTATACAAAAGTATTTAAAAAAAAAAAGTTTTGATATCATGTCCCCCAGCACTACACATCACCAAAGGATTAAATCAAAGTTGCTGCTAATCACCTACTCTCTTTAACATGGTTATTAAGCAACCTTTCTAGAAATAGGAGAGAAATATTAACACATGGGTTTGGAGATTTTGAAAGATATCTAATTCATAATACAAATTGCAGGAGTTTATCAACTCATTGCCACTGAGGAATGTGATCTGGAATACATGCTGAGGAAACTCTTAGCAGTATTCTGAAAAGGGCATGGAAATAAATCTAAAGAAGAAAGAGTTTGTGTCCCTCAACTCTTCGAGCACATTTTTTAGCATTGAAGATTAGAGATATGGAGGTCTACTAATCCTTCCTGGAAAGGAATCCTCTATTAATTAAGATATTTCATTGAAAATATTAAGAGAAAGGAAGACTGTAGGAATCCTAAACTCGTTCCTGTGGAATAAAAATGTTTCCTTTTAAAAAAAAAAAAAAAAAAAAAAAAAAATTATATCTTTCCTTATGACTATAAATTGTTTTTAAATTTGCTAAAATCTGTGGTGTGGAGAAGAAAAAGCTTAAACGCTACTATCTTTAGAGATGGGTACTCAGAGTGGAAGTTATTTCATAATAAGAACCCATCATGTTTCTAATAATATCATAAGACAATATATGAGAGAGGAAAAAATCACTTGAGGTACACATGATGGTACAGAAGGATCAATACAATTAGGGTTTCATGAATTAATTGCCACTTTTATTGGAATTAAGTCATCATTCCTAATTGAGGAAAAAAAATATTTTAAAGAGTATTTAAACCAGGAGCTCATTCAAAAAGGATGTATCAAAACAGAGGCCAAAGTAAATTTTCCTGGACAGATTAGAGAGTAAGAGGATGCCTGAGGAAATTGTTGATAGGGGATGTAAAGAAAGGAATGGCAGAAAAAAGATAACAAGAGAAAGATTAGTAGATCAAAAGGTAGTTTGAACTAATAACTGATAAAGATTAGCATACAATAATTGAACAAACCTGAAGGTATTTTTCATTTTATAAGTTTCCAGAACAGAAAGGGTAATTATAAAAATCACAGAATGAGATAATGTATGGACTAAAACTATATAAAAAAACAAAACAAATTACAATAAAGTTTGTACAAATTTATCAACACCCCACATTATCATTGTACAATCACAATGAGTTTTTATTTAAAAGAACTAACTGTTCTCATAAATACTTGACCAAAATATTGGACAATTCTAATAACCATACAGATACAATCAATTTACATCAGAGTTTTTAAGGGAAAAAAACAAAAACAAAATGAATTAAAAATATTCAGTTTATTTATTAACAAATCTATTTACAAATATTCCAATGGATATAACTATAAAAATTATAACTAAAAAGAGGTATGAAAGAAACCATTCACAAAAAAAAAAAAAACTATATATCAAAGGACTAAATACTTCAAAAAGCAGTATTATATTTTACAAACAGGTAAAAAGGTAGTGTCTCGATGGAATCTAATAAAAGTGTAAATATCCGTGGAATAACTATAAATTACAAAAGTCTAAATAGATTTTACAACAAGCTAATATATTTATGATTTAATAATCATTGCAAGATTTTAACTATCCATTATAATCATAAGATTTTAATGACATTCATTTGTCATTACATTATTATTTGTAATATAACATAAGAAAAAGCATTTGATATTAACTAGCCATTTCAACTTTTTAAAATTTCGATTAGAAAACGCTAAGACCCTGAATATTGGGGAACTATTTCAGTCCAAGCAAAATTTAAATAAAATCTGGTGTTACAAAGCTCATCTAAAAGTTTCAGCACTTTGTATTAAAGTAGAACCTCTCTTAACCAAGAGATTTTTTATCGATTCGCAATGAAACAAAAAAGGAACTCATGAAGATTTATTTACAAATTAAAATCAATGCATTTATTTTTGTTCACAGTTTCGACCTCCATCTATTGTGATATGATTGTACTACGATCACGAATTTCTGTTTTAGTTCGAACCACGGCCGCTAGGAGCGTCATAACCCATCTGCGACCAGTTCTTGGTTGCGTTATTAGATCACGTGACCTATCGGTTCTTCAATAATAGGACAGCCGTATGAGTTATTAGATAACAGAAGTTACACAACAGTTATTGAGAACCGATCTAAGAACGGTAACTGGTCGAATAACCTTAACCGATCGGTTCTTCTATCTGTTATAACCTAACACCTTACACCAACAACCCCAATTTAGTGTTATTTCTCCATCGTTTTCGATGGAAGATTTAATAAATTTGACTAATTTTGTAAAATATAACTATATTTTAATATAGTTATTCTAAAATAATAAAATAAGTTATTCTAAAATACAAATTTAGGTTTCTTTATAGATATTTTAAAATATGATCACTGGTAATAGGGTTTTTTCGGTAATAGGTGATTGGTGATAACAGTTCCGAGTCAATAATAGGTTATTTTAAAGATTACGTTATTTTTGTCCCACCTCTAGTACCCAGTGCTTCAGTACACTAGAGTCTGGGGATAGCGCAATCGGCCGAAATAAAAAAATAGGCGTTTACTTTTCAAAAATATTAGTCAAGAAATTTTTTAAACTAAAAACTGATTCCATTTTCAGATTCCTCATCTCAAAAAACACGTAGAAACCAAATTAGGTCGAAATCAAAAATTAAAATGTTTTTACCTCCAAGAATGTGTAGGATTTTATAAGGCAAGAGGCTGTCAACTTGCTACGAAACGTACATAATTAGCGCTATCTCACAGATTTCGCCACCGATTAAAACCAAATTTTAATGGCATATAGAAGCCGTAAAACTGCATAGATTAGCACAAATGCGGAGGTCGCAGGATATCTCCTCACTGAGATAACTCAAGTTATATTTGATCTCGGATATTTTAAAAAAATTACTTTATGTCCACTGAAATTTGGAATAAACCCAATGTTATATACACTAATAGAAAGCGGAACGCACGCTGATTCTAGGGATGCATCTACTTTTTTAATCGGTTGACCACAGCAAATGTTACAGCCGTTAGAAATTAATGTATAGTGTTAATTTTAATATTACTAATTAATTAATATCCTATACCCATACTCTAGCCTTACAGTAGAAATAGCGAGGTCGACGGGAATATCCTCTCAGCAAGGTAAGAAGAGAGCTGCGAGAGAATGTAGTGGGGGACGTTCGGGTAAAATCGGCCATCAGGTTCGGGTGGAATCGGCCATCATCGGCTCGTGGAATATCCTATCCCCAGACGCTAGTTCTCTTCTTACCTTGCTGAGAGGATATTCCCGTCGACCTCGCTATTTCTACTGTAAGGCTAGAGTATGGGTATAGGATATTAATTAATTAGTAATATTAAAATTAACACTATACATTAATTTCTAACGGCTGTAACATTTGCTGTGGTCAACCGATTAAAAAAGTAGATGCATCCCTAGAATCAGCGTGCGTTCCGCTTTCTATTAGTGTATATAACATTGGGTTTATTCCAAATTTCAGTGGACATAAAGTAATTTTTTTAAAATATCCGAGATCAAATATAACTTGAGTTATCTCAGTGAGGAGATATCCTGCGACCTCCGCATTTGTGCTAATCTATGCAGTTTTACGGCTTCTATATGCCATTAAAATTTGGTTTTAATCGGTGGCGAAATCTGTGAGATAGCGCTAATTATGTACGTTTCGTAGCAAGTTGACAGCCTCTTGCCTTATAAAATCCTACACATTCTTGGAGGTAAAAACATTTTAATTTTTGATTTCGACCTAATTTGGTTTCTACGTGTTTTTTGAGATGAGGAATCTGAAAATGGAATCAGTTTTTAGTTTAAAAAATTTCTTGACTAATATTTTTGAAAAGTAAACGCCTATTTTTTTATTTCGGCCGATTGCGCTATTTTTGTAATTTTGTAATACGTTTTTTTTTTTTTTTCTCAGCTCACAGTCAAGATAGAGAAATGATTTTTTTTCATGTAAAATTGTATTATCGTTTTCTATTTGAAATAAAAAAGTTTCTTGGCTTTAAAACACGACTTGGCTTGAGGATTCAATATATAGTATTAATTTTAATATTATTATTAATTAATTTCCTATCCCATAGTAAGAGCGACGGGAATATCCTACCCGCAAGGTAAGAAGAGAGCTGCGAGAGTATGTAGTGGGGGGACGTTCGGGTGGAATCGGCCATCCTCGGCTCTTGGAATATCCTATACTAGAGTCTGGGGATAGGATATTCCACGAGCCGATGATGGCCGATTCCACCCGAACCTGATGGCCAATTTTACCCAAACGTCCCCCACTACATTCTCTCGCAGCTCTCTTCTTACCTTGCTGAGAGGATATTCCCGTCGACCTCGCTATTTCTACTGTAAGGCTAGAGTATGGGTATAGGATATTAATTAATTAGTAATATTAAAATTAACACTATACATTAATTTCTAACGGCTGTAACATTTGCTGTGGTCAACCGATTAAAAAAGTAGATGCATCCCTAGAATCAGCGTGCGTTCCGCTTTCTATTAGTGTATATAACATTGGGTTTATTCCAAATTTCAGTGGACATAAAGTAATTTTTTTAAAATATCCGAGATCAAATATAACTTGAGTTATCTCAGTGAGGGAGATATCCTGCGACCTCCGCATTTGTGCTAATCTATGCAGTTTTACGGCTTCTATATGCCATTAAAATTTGGTTTTAATCGGTGGCGAAATCTGTGAGATAGCGCTAATTATGTACGTTTCGTAGCAAGTTGACAGCCTCTTGCCTTATAAAATCCTACACATTCTTGGAGGTAAAAACATTTTAATTTTTGATTTCGACCTAATTTGGTTTCTACGTGTTTTTTGAGATGAGGAATCTGAAAATGGAATCAGTTTTTAGTTTAAAAAATTTCTTGACTAATATTTTTGAAAAGTAAACGCCTATTTTTTTATTTCGGCCGATTGCGCTATTTTTGTAATTTTGTAATACGTTTTATTTTTTTTTCTCAGCTCACAGTCAAGATAGAGAAATGATTTTTTTTCATGTAAAATTGTATTATCGTTTTCTATTTGAAATAAAAAAGTTTCTTAGCTTTAAAACACGACTTGGCTTGAGGATTCAATATATAGTATTAATTTTAATATTATTATTAATTAATTTCCTATCCCATAGTAAGAGCGACGGGAATATCCTACCCGCAAGGTAAGAAGAGAGCTGCGAGAGTATGTAGTGGGGGGACGTTCGGGTGGAATCGGCCATCCTCGGCTCTTGGAATATCCTATACTAGAGTCTGGGGATAGGATATTCCACGAGCCGATGATGGCCGATTCCACCCGAACCTGATGGCCGATTTTACCCGAACGTCCCCCACTACATTCTCTCGCAGCTCTCTTCTTACTAGAGTCTGGGGATAGGATATTCCACGAGCCGATGATGGCCGATTCCACCCGAACCTGATGGCCGATTTTACCCGAACGTCCCCCACTACATTCTCTCGCAGCTCTCTTCTTACCTTGCTGATAGGATATTCCCGTCGACCTCGCTATTTCTACTGTAAGGCTAGAGTATGGGTATAGGATATTAATTAATTAGTAATATTAAAATTAACACTATACATTAATTTCTAACGGCTGTAACATTTGCTGTGGTCAACCGATTAAAAAAGTAGATGCATCCCTAGAATCAGCGTGCGTTTCGCTTTCTATTAGTGTATATAACATTGGGTTTATTCCAAATTTCAGTGGACATAAAGTAATTTTTTTAAAATATCCGAGATCAAATATAACTTGAGTTATCTCAGTGAGGAGATATCCTGCGACCTCCGCATTTGTGCTAATCTATGCAGTTTTACGGCTTCTATATGCCATTAAAATTTGGTTTTAATCGGTGGCGAAATCTGTGAGATAATTATGTACGTTTCGTAGCAAGTTGACAGCCTCTTGCCTTATAAAATCCTACACATTCTTGGAGGTAAAAACATTTTAATTTTTGATTTCGACCTAATTTGGTTTCTACGTGTTTTTTGAGATGAGGAATCTGAAAATGGAATCAGTTTTTAGTTTAAAAAATTTCTTGACTAATATTTTTGAAAAGTAAACGCCTATTTTTTTATTTCGGCCGATTGCGCTATTTTTGTAATTTTGTAATACGTTTTATTTTTTTTTCTCAGCTCACAGTCAAGATAGAGAAATGATTTTTTTTCATGTAAAATTGTATTATCGTTTTCTATTTGAAATAAAAAAGTTTCTTAGCTTTAAAACACGACTTGGCTTGAGGATTCAATATATAGTATTAATTTTAATATTATTATTAATTAATTTCCTATCCCATATTAAGAGCGACGGGAATATCCTACCCGCAAGGTAAGAAGAGAGCTGCGAGAGTATGTAGTGGGGGGACGTTCGGGTGGAATCGGCCATCCTCGGCTCTTGGAATATCCTATACTAGAGTCTGGGGATAGGATATTCCACGAGCCGATGATGGCCGATTCCACCCGAACCTGATGGCCGATTTTACCCGAACGTCCCCCACTACATTCTCTCGCAGCTCTCTTCTTACTAGAGTCTGGGGATAGGATATTCCACGAGCCGATGATGGCCGATTCCACCCGAACCTGATGGCCGATTTTACCCGAACGTCCCACCCCCACATTCTCTCGCAGCTCTCTTCTTACCTTGCTGATAGGATATTCCCGTCGACCTCGCTATTTCTACTGTAAGGCTAGAGTATGGGTATAGGATATTAATTAATTAGTAATATTAAAATTAACACTATACATTAATTTCTAACGGCTGTAACATTTGCTGTGGTCAACCGATTAAAAAAGTAGATGCATCCCTAGAATCAGCGTGCGTTTCGCTTTCTATTAGTGTATATAACATTGGGTTTATTCCAAATTTCAGTGGACATAAAGTAATTTTTTTAAAATATCCGAGATCAAATATAACTTGAGTTATCTCAGTGAGGAGATATCCTGCGACCTCCGCATTTGTGCTAATCTATGCAGTTTTACGGCTTCTATATGCCATTAAAATTTGGTTTTAATCGGTGGCGAAATCTGTGAGATAATTATGTACGTTTCGTAGCAAGTTGACAGCCTCTTGCCTTATAAAATCCTACACATTCTTGGAGGTAAAAACATTTTAATTTTTGATTTCGACCTAATTTGGTTTCTACGTGTTTTTTGAGATGAGGAATCTGAAAATGGAATCAGTTTTTAGTTTAAAAAATTTCTTGACTAATATTTTTGAAAAGTAAACGCCTATTTTTTTATTTCGGCCGATTGCGCTATTTTTGTAATTTTGTAATACGTTTTATTTTTTTTTTTCTCAGCTCACAGTCAAGATAGAGAAATGATTTTTTTTTCATGTAAAATTGTATTATCGTTTTCTATTTGAAATAAAAAAGTTTCTTAGCTTTAAAACACGACTTGGCTTGAGGATTCAATATATAGTATTAATTTTAATATTATTATTAATTAATTTCCTATCCCATAGTAAGAGCGACGGGAATATCCTACCCGCAAGGTAAGAAGAGAGCTGCGAGAGTATGTAGTGGGGGGACGTTCGGGTGGAATCGGCCATCCTCGGCTCTTGGAATATCCTATCCCCAGACTCTAGTATATCCTATCCCCAAAATCGGCCATCAGGTTCGGGTGGAATCGGCCATCATCGGCTCGTGGAATATCCTATCCCCAGACTCTAGTATATCCTATCCCCAGACTCTAGTGTCTTCAGACCCCATATGACAGCCGTGGGGGTTGTTGCGTCGCTCTGCAGACGTCAGGGTCAAGTTCACAAAGACGCGGAACTTATTATTATTATTTATTTTTTTCCCCCTAAAATGCCATTATGAGATATTATCACATGGTAATGTCAAGTAAAAATAAAAGAAGTCGGTCGGTGGAGTCTAAACCAAGTCCGACAAAACCAAAGTCGAGAAAAGCCAAGAGAGGAACCCCTTCTTCTACAGGCAGCTCTGAAAATACTACTACAGTAAATACTCAAGAACCGCAACCTGGGACTTCTTCACAAGGAGTTCAAGATGAATCGCCATTTTTTCTCCAAATCGTTTTGATCTGCTTAAAAACACAGAACCAGAAGAAATGGAAACTATTGTTAATAATAAGATACCACGCCCCCCCCCCCACCTATCTTCATTAGAAACATAAGGAGCTTTAAACTCCTCTGTGAACAAATAAATAAAATTACAAGCCCAGAAAGTTATTCATGCACAAGCAGGGCTAATGATACCAAGTTAATCCCTAATACACCTGAAACCTACCGCACGATTATCAAATATTTGAGCGAAACAAAAGCTGATTTTCATACATATCAGCTCAAGAATGAAAAATCAGTAAGATTCGTAATTCGGCATCTCCATCACACAACACCTCCTGATATTATAGAAGAAGAACTCACTTCCATGGGGTTCAAAGTACGGCAAATTATAAATGTTGTCAAAGATAACAAAAACAATCCTGGAACAGGTAACAAAACACCATTACCATTATTTTTTGTTGACCTTGAGCCGACTCCCAGAGTGGAAAAAATCTTCAAGGTTAAGAGGCTCTACTACACAAATGTTGTAGTAGAGAAACCTTTTGGATTATAGGAGAATATGTATTAAGACAAATTTTGGCATTTATTGGAAAAACAATGAACACACAGGTTTACACACTACAATAATACAAGCGAATCAGCTGGTAGTGTAGACTGGTGGCGCACTGGTGGTGGTGGTTGGCACTAAAGACCAGAGTGGTCATGAATATTTGAAGTATTCCAACACTCCCCCTCACTCTGTAGGCTTTAGTTGTAGTTGTAGTCCTATTGCTTTTTGTAGAGTGTCATGGCGAGGGCCTGCGAGTCCTTTGGTCAAAATGTCAGCTTCCATGATTTCTGTAGGCTTGTATGAGACAACTATGTCTCCATCTTGAACCTTCTCTCGTATAAAGTGCTCTCGAATGCTAATGTGTTTTGAACGAGCACTTACTATGGGATTTCTCGTCAAGTCCTGTGCAGCGAGATTATCATTGAATAATTCAATGGCTTCATGCTTTATCCCCATGTCCGATATCAGTTGTTTTAGGTGCATGGCTTCCTTGGCAGCATCTGTTAATGCCATGTATTCAGCTTCCTGAGTGGATAACGCAACTGTTTTTTGCTTACGGCTCTCCCAGCTGATGGCAGCTCCTGCAAATTTGAAGAGATAACCAGTGTAGGATCTTCTGTCTTCTGCGCAGGAAGTTTGGAGTCTAATTTTTGAAACCAGTTGCGGCCAGCCTGTTTTAAGCCATATAGTGCCTTATTTAGGCGACAAACTGTCTTTCCATCTGTTTGTTTTAAATCTTGGAGCATCTGCTTAGAACGTAGGAAAATTGTAGAATCCTCCGCGTCACTTTCATCGAGCATAATCTCTGTCAGAAAACGTTCAAGGTTTGCTGGTTTCTCCATAAAGATTTCTTCGCTGATTTCCCCATTCAGAAATGCTGTAGATACATCCAACTGATTAATGTGTAGATCTTCTTTAACAGAGAGAGCAAGTAGGAGTCTTATTGAGCTTAACTTGGTTACTGGAGCATATGTCTCGGTAAAGTCCAAACCAGGTCGTTGTGCAAAGCCGCGTGCTACTAAGCGAGCCTTTCTTCGTTCTAGTTCACCTGATGGTTTGTACTTACATTTCAAAATCATTTTTGATCCTATTACATTGGAATCTTTCTTCAACGGAACAATTTTCCAAGTGTCATTTTTGAAATGCACTCGGAGTTCATCTTTGATTGCGTTTTGCCAGGCATTGGCGTCAGGTCCTTGCAGCATATCATGTTCTGATGACGCCTTCATCACATAATCCAGTGTCCAATTCGGTGGTTGAAGATTATTTCGATTTCGTAGTCTCATATTGGTACTTGACTGTGGAGCCTGAGATTGTCCAACTTCATTGTTTGGAGGTGATTGATCGTCATTTTCGGTATCATAAGATCCATCATCTTCAGTTGATTCAGGCGTAGAAGATTAAGTATCAGGGTTCTCTGTGTTTTCTTCAGGATTTTCGACAATGATGTTGAAATCCACCTTATCTTCTGAAGTAGAATAGGAGTTTGGGTTTTTTATGGCCATCAAGAAGTTTTGGCACGGATGTCGTTGAAGTTTCGTAGAACATCTTGTTTATGGTCCTGACATCTCTGGTGACTATTATTTTCTTCTTAATTGGATCCCATATTCTGAAAGCCTTTGATTGCTCAGAATAGCCAACGAAAATTCCTTAAATGGCCCTTGAGTCAAACTTTGATTTATTCAGGTTTTTGTTTAGGAAAAACGATTTGGAACCAAATATTTTGAGGTGTTTGACAGATGGTGGGTGACCAAACCATAATTCAAATGGTGTTTTACGATTTAAACTTCTTGACGGTGAACGGTTTATCAAGTAATTAACACAAAAAACTGCTTCAGCCCAGAAAGAATCAAGGAGATGAGATTCTAAGAGGAGGCACCGAGTTTTGTCAAGCACTGAACGATTTTTTTCTCTCAGCAAGTCCGTTCTGTTGGGGTGTATAAGGTGCCGAAAATCTCCTTTGAATACCATGGTGAACTAAATATTTGCTGAATGTTTTACTTTTATATTCAGCAACCCCATTATCACTTTGGAGAAATTTTATGTGCTTACCTGTGAATTTTTCAACCTCACATTTGAATTCTTTAAAGTAATTTATAACTTCATTTTTCTGTTTTAAAAAATAAATTTTTGTGTATCGACTGTACTCATCTATAAATGTCACAAAGTACATTTATATTGGTCCAACAACATTTGAGTGCACTATTTGAAGTAATTCCAAGCTCTTCTGCTCAGGGTTGGTTTTAAAGGGAAGACTGGACATCTTTCCTCTGATGCAAATCTCACAGTCATTGAGAGATTCAGAAGGATTGAATTGTAGGCCAATCATATTTTGATTTTTGAGAGCAGTTTTTAAATCATGTTCATTAATGTGGCCTAGTTTTTGATGCCACTCCTCAATTTTGAATGAAGAATTCTTGTTTTTATCAGGGATTTTCAAATAATATAACCCATTTGTGCGAGTTGCTTGAAAAATTATTTTTCCTTTAGCATCAGTTATGTCAGCTTTGTCTTTTGTGAATGTGACGTTGTATCCACTATCCGTTATTTTACCAACCGATAAAAGATTAGCGGATAGATTTGGTACAAAGAGGGTGTTTGGCAAATCTACAGTATTATTTTTGTCAAAATCTAATTTTACTAGGCCTTTTCAATCAATTGAAGTGGTTGTGTTGAGTAGATGCTAGTTGTAGGAAGCCATTGTTTACCTTTGACATATCTGAAAACTTATTTTGGTCAGAACACATGTGAGACGTACTTCCTGAATCAAGGCAGAACCAAGTAGGTGGCTTAGGGCGGCAAGGTAAAATTGAATGGCATTCCTCAGTAATAAAGGTTTTCTCATTCTTCTTGTTAGTAGAATTTTTTTTTTTTTATTTTTGAACCAACAATTATCTGATATATGATTATCTTTATTACAAAACATGCATCTAGGTTTTTGGCTGTTATTAGTTTTGATATTTTGTGTTTTCTTGTTTTTGAAATTTGTTTTACCTGTCTGATTTTTGAATTTTGAGCCATAAAATGCATCCTCTTGACTTGATACGTCGTTTTTTCTGGCTTCTGCTTCCTCCAATATTTTGACTTTGAGATCTTGAGGAGGTTTTGGAAGGGTATCTCGAGTCTCTATGGCAACTCTGAAGTTCTCAAACGTAGGAGAAAGACTGTAGAGCATCATAATGCTCAGATCAGAATTTATTTCTATGTTCATGTCATTTAATTTGTCTACTGCATCCATAAATGTGTTCAAATGCTCTCTAACATCGTCTGTGTCCTTCATTTTTGTAGGACAAGGCGTTTCAACAACGTAGCTTTCCTAGCAGGACCATCACTTTGGTAGATGGTTTTGAGAGTAGCCCAGACGTCTTTTGATGTGGTACAGTTTCTGACTTGCTTAAGTCCACTTGGCGAAATTATAAGGAAAAGATCTGACCTTGCACTAAGATCCTCCTTCATCCATTTTGCTTTATCGGCAGCGTTGTTTTCGTCTGGTGTTTTTGTTTCGCCGGTAACATAACTCCATAGTCCGTTTTTGATAAGAATGGCTTGAGCTTGGACGACCCATCGTAATTATCTTTACGTAAGGGTTCTATTTGGTAATTACTCACGAAACCGCTTGCCATCTTTAGTTGGGATTCTAAATCGTTTATGAAAACTCACAACTTAAAAAAATGTTGAATCGGGAGATAACCTGTAAAGCGCATACCATGCGGTTAACCGAACACAACTTTTGATTATCAGTAAGATCACAACACTTCGCGAAATTAAAGCCTTTTTGTCTAATAATGCGTATTCTCTGGGCCCATAACCTTTTGGATTATAGGAGAATATGTATTAAGACAAATGTTTGCATTTATTTGAAAAACAATGAACACACAGGTTTACATACAACAATAATACAAGTGAATCAGCTGGTAGTGTTGACTGGTGGCGCACTGGTGGTGGTGGTTGGCACTAAAGACCAGAGTGGTCATGAATATTTGAAGTATTCCAACAAAACCTTATCCAAAAAGGGACATTGTTCAATGTCACAATTGACAATTCTACGGACACACTAAGCGCTACTGCCATCATATCCCAAGATGTGTGAGGTGTGGCGATTCACACAAAACCGATGACTGTAACAAGTCGCGTGATAGTCCAGCCGTATGCGCTCTATGCCACAAGGGCTATCCGGCAAACTATAAAGGGTGCGAAACTTACAAAAAGCTGAAGGCACGATTTCAACCAGCCCAAACTAGCAACGAAGAAACAAGGCCAAGAAGACAGCCCTCTAGACTGGTAAATGAAACCATCTCCTATGCTTATATGATGAGTGGCAGGCAGCTAGCTACTGAAACAGGGGCCATGCCACAGCCCCAAACTCATAAAATATATCATGAATCCCAATATCCTACCCTTAACCAAATCCCTCGGTCTCAAACCCAGCTCCCACAAAATCCCTTAATCCAACCCAATAAAAATAACATATATACAATTCCTCATATTCCGCCTCCTCCTAATGCCACTAATATCTCTTCTATCTATCTATCTATTCCTCTCGGAATTTCGATCCATGATTACACCTCTTATATCACTCCTTACAAATGCATTATCCCACATTATCATCCCAGCCCAAATAAATCCCTAAATGAAACTTTCCCTATCCATTCTCCTCTGGAATGCGAATGGTATTCGGAATCATACTGACGAGTTGACAGCACTACTACACGACAGTAATATTGATATAGCCCTAATTACAGAAACTCGACTAACTAGTTACAGAACATTCAAAATAGCACAATACGAAACCTATCGGACGCATCACCCGGACGGAAGAGCTCATGCTGGCACAGCCGTCAGCATCCATAATGCCCTCTCCCATTATTTATTACCTTTACCAAATCATAATTTCCTACAAACAACTGCAGTTGTTATCAAAACCTTCCCTTTCCCTCTGACAATAGCTGCAGCTTATCGTCCTCCTGTAAAAACAGTCTCCTTCACCCAATTCAGTTCCCTCCTTGATTCACTTGGAAACCACTTCCTTCTAGGTGCAGACCTAATTGCCAAACACCAACAGTGGGGTGCCAGAATCACCAACTCCCGTGGCCGAACTCTACTGTTGGCACTTCATTCCAACCATTGCCACTACATTTCTCCCTGTTCTCCTACCCACTGCCCGACAGATCCCACTCGTAATCCTGACCTCCTTGATTTCTTCCTTCATACAGGTTTAGGTGCTATTAATCATTCCCTCAAACGCTTAGACAACCTCTCCTCTGATCACAGTCCTTTAATCCTAACCTTATCGTTATCACCGATCCCCAAACTTCCTCCCCCATCATTTGTTAGAGGCCCAATTAACTGGAACCTCTTCCGTCAAAAACTAGCTGATTCGATTGACCTCAGAGTATCCCTAAAAACACCCCAAGAACTTGATGAAGCAGCCAACTCCTTTACTAATTCAATTCAACAAGCAGCTTGGAATGCATCTTTTCCTCAACCTTCCTATATCAACCGTATAAAAAATCCTTTGCCACAAGAACTAATAGACCTTATTCAAACTAAACGTCATTATAGATCCCTATGGCAAAGATCCAGGCATCCTGAAGATCGGAGATTATATAATTACTATACCAAAATAGTTAAAAAGAAGTTGTCCTCCTTTAGATCCCAATCTTACAACTCCTATCTTTCCTCTCTCTCTACCTCTGACAATTCCCTCTGGAACCTAACCAAAAAAATCCTTAAATACCAGCATATATCCCAACCTCTCCGACGCGAAGATGGATCCCCTGGGCTGCCTCAGATGAGAACAGAGCAGAAGAATTTGCCAAGCACCTTACCAGCACATTTATTCCCCATCCCGAACAAATCCCCTCCCACACTGCAAAAGTTCACAAACTCCTTGATTCACCGATTCTCCTCTCCTTACCTCCTAAAGCAGTTAACCCCTCTGAGGTCAAATTTCTCCTAAAAAAGTTAGAGAACCGCAAATAACCTGGATATGACCTGCTCACCACCCAGATCCTCCGACATCTCCCACAAAAAGCCATTATCTTCCTAACTTACATCTACAATTGTATCCTTCGCACGACCCACTTTCCTCTGATATGGAAACACTCAATCATCATTCTTTTTCTAAAACCTGGTAAACCTCCCAACAAAACCTCATCATATAGACCTATAAGTCTCCTTCCCATCCTTTCAAAAATCTTTGAAAAAATCCTTCTAAAACGTATCCTACCTATACTTGAATCCCAAAGCATCCCTTCCCACCAATTTGGATTCCGGACTGGCCACTCCACTGTTCAACAAGGCCTTCGTGTTGTTGATCACATATCCTCTGCCCTTGAAAACAAGCAGTATAGCTCTGGTGCATTTCTGGATGTAGCGCAAGCTTTCGACCGGGTGTGGCACCAGGGACACCAAGCTCAAGCTCAAGACCCACTTACCCCAATCCCTATACCTAGTCCTACGATTCTATCTCTCAAATCGTTCCTTTCGAGTCCACTGTGGCTCAGAGTTCTCCAACTGTTATCCTATCGATGCCGGAGTACCGCAAGGTAGCGTCCTAGGTCCCTTCCTCTATAATCTCTTCACTGCTGATATACCAACCAATCCTAATACCTTTTTAGCTACATTTTCAGATGATACTGCCATCCTATCATCCCATTCAGATCCCAAACTTGCTTCCCTCAACCTCCAAAGACATCTTCTACAGATCGAAGCTTGGTGCAATCAGTGGAGAATAAAAGTTAATGAAGCCAAATGCAGTCATATAACATATACACTTCGCCGCAAATGACCAGCTTCTCTACTCAAGTTGTGAGCATATGGCTATAGCGCTCCCACTCAGCCTCCACTGGATATTACTGGTGATGCAGCTGAGAGAGCAGCGCTGGGATCTCTACGGGTCTGGCCTTGACTCCCAATAAGTGGGGGAATAGGCTCGATTCGGGGTCCCCTAGGCTAAGTGTGTCTGTATTGTACATAGAGTATGAATGTATCAAAAACAAATTTTTTATTTATTTAATTTTTTTGTATAATGACTATTTGATCTATTTTTTGTATTATGACTTGTATTTTATCTCTTATTATTATCAATTGTGTATGGATGAGGACTTGTATATATTGTACGAATGAACTACATCATTAGCACTGTTACTTATTGCCCTTACCTGAGGTAGATTGTACATATCTTTCAATAAAATAATAATAAAAAAAAAATATTTCTTCTCAGTTCAAGTTAATTCAATAGTCTGTATGTATTGTCTCCATGACCTTTAAATATTAACTCATTAACATGTCCTCATTATTTCAACAACTTAGGATCTATACTTTTTTATGTTTACCGATTATATTGTTGAAATTACACATTAGCTTTTAAGTAACTATCACTCATTTTAACCTTAATTCAATAGTCTTTATGTATTGTCTTCATGGCCTTTAGATATTGTCTTTATGTAGTACATAAAGCCGTCGAAACGTTGGCATTGACAATTAAAATAAAAACAATTTTATTTTGATCTGCTGTGTATCTATGAATGCCTACCCCAACTATCTACATCTTTAAATTTGTTACTTCTACAAATATTAAGAGCTATATTAGGAATCACTAGTACTAGTCATTAGCATTTTACATCTGTGAAATAAGCGTTCAACTCTTCAAATAGTTCAGCATCGTTCATAAAATATTGGTGTGGTTTAGGTACTCCATCAATCAATTGACCCCTGTATGCATGCTCGCCTAGATCCCGACAGACTCTATTTTTATTTTCATTATAGTGGCATACATTATCAGTGTTGCCACGGTATTCCTAAAAAAATGTAATAAATAAATTAAAAACATATATTATTTAACAATGATAAATAACTTACTCAGTATTCTTCTGCATATAAGGATGGACTCAAATATATAAATCTTCAATCAAATCTAAAATCTGCTTGATGGGTAGACTATTACCTCTTAATTTGTATTCTAGTAATCAACAATGATTCTTCAGGCCGCTACACAGTAAGCTTTTCATAATCAATTTGAATTGCTTGACTGATTGGATATATTAAGATCATTGTATTTGTTTTCAGATATGAAGACTTTTTTTCTAATCCTTACTCTTTCAAATATATTAAACTATTATTTGTTGCACTTATTGAGTAATAGTGTTTATTATAATGTTTTTTTATTGCATGTTTAATGTTTTAAATTCATACTATGTGAAAAATAAACGTTATTTTAACCAATCTTCAGCAAAATGAATTTATTTATTGTTTAGAAGTTGTGAGCAGTGATTAATGCCTAGAGTGGAGTAAAGACTCGACGAATTGCTTCATAGTCCAGCAACTTGGAAAAATAGAAGGATTTTTTTTTGTAAGCTTAATTTTTTGGCCCTTTATATATATACTAGCATCGCAGGTTGCTAGTATATGCTTTGCCCACGCTGATAAGTAAAGAACTTAAATGATTTTAACTAATAGGTGATTGAATTTTTACCTCCTTATTGATAAAAATCATGTATTGAAGTATAAAATTGAGCATTTTTCTTTAGAGATATTTTCACGCAAAGCAGTAATTTTTTACCTGGCTAAAATTGCACTGATTAGGTGTTTAAAGATTATGTAAAGGCATGATTAAACATCCAATTTTTAATTTTCATATATGAGTTGATAATCCAGATGGACAGAGACCATCGAAAACTTGCGGATAATGGACTGCATTGTCATTAATTTCAACTAAATGCCCAGAGAATCATATTTTTATACACAATATCAAAAAGCAAAGATCGAAATTTTGATTTGGTTATAATTTTTATTTGGCAGAAACAATTTTATCAGTTCCATCTGCTTGTATTTTAATTCCTAACGATAAAGTTTATGACAGTGTGGCAAACCGCGTTTATGCTACTCAACGATGTCTGTATATTTAAGTTATTAATATAGTAAACTTGACTATTGTCAACCTTCCTAGAACTATGTAGATGATATAGTCAAAAGTTGGTACAAGTGGGTTCAATAGTTTTACCCTTGAAAATTCTGTTCTAGAATGGCGCTAGCTACTTATCATCGGTCGATTTTCACACTTCACTGTGTCCACATGTCGCTCCAAATATTAATTGCTTGATTAATAAAAATTCAATCGAACATGAGTAAATTCTGTTACAGATTTTCCAACCCGAAATAACTATATACATTTATAACGTCTATTGAATGGTGTTCGCTGTAGTATAAGAAAACGAATGTTTTACCTTTAGAAAAGGTTTTCATTAGCTTGAAACGATAACAGTACAAAAGAGTTAATTTACACAATGTTAACAACATGGAGTTATAGACAAGTGGAGGGGTTTACCTCTCAATAGTCAGGGCAGGCAGCCATCTTGGTGTGAACCGTATTATCAGTATATTAACCTCTTATCAGTTCAAATTTTGGTTTCTTAGGCTTTATACTGCTGTTATTTTGTGTTGGTGATTTATTTACTTTAGTGGCTTACTTATTTAATTTATTAAGAACCCTTTCAATTGCCCTAACCCATATGGAATGCAAGTCGCTAGTTGGGCATTGTGGGCGTGGCCGGTTAGTGTTTTGGTCTCGCACCTCACGGAACAATATACGGGAAGGGCCTCTCCATAGTACTATAACTCCATGGTTAACTAGCAGTGAGACTAACAGTAGGGGAGGTTTCCCCATATGAGCAGAATTAAAATCACTACATTCACCCTGAGGTTTGGCAAACATTTGGCGAAAATTTAAGTACAATATTTGAGATAAAAAGGAAAGATTTAAACATTATTTAAGATTCGTAACATCAGGGTTTTCAATTAGTTACGTAGTCCTTGAGGTAAGAAGGAGTCTTGATCACACGTCGAGGTCTCGAGGGACACTAAGGGAATCCAATTTCATTAGAGGGAGGGCCCTGATCAGATGGTGTGGCAGAAGGTTCTTCTAGATGTACGATGTGAGAAGGCTCTAATATTGGAGGGGGTTCATTACTGTTAGGGCAAGGCTGTTCCAACATTTCAGGAGTTCCTCTAGGTGCCAATTTTCTCAGAGAAACGGTTGATTCTGATCCATCCTTCTTGCGGATTAGGGCGTAATGTGGGTTAGCCTCGAATAATTCCACCTCTTCGACAGGGTCTTCATATTTAATGGGTCGCACGTTCCTTTAGGGAACCAGGGGTTAACCAAGATGGCAAGGTGACTCCTTTGGCTGAGCGGCGAGGATGAGTGAAAAACCGTTCGTGGGGAGTGGAGTTAGTCGCTGTGCAAAGTAGAGATCGAATAGCGTGAAGCGATTCATGTAGGACCTTCTCCCAGTCCTCTGTCCGCAGTCCTTGAGTCTTCAAAGAGAGACAAATTGTTTTCCATAGAGTTCCATTGAGGCGTTCAATTTGCCCGTCCCCTGGATTATATGGGGTTGTTCTGCTGGTGGGCTACACCAATGGAATGGAGGAATTCCTTAACTTCCATAGACATGAAGGAAGCTCTCCGGTCAGAGTGGACATAAGCTGGCATTCCAAACAAACAGAAAAGAATTTTGAGACATTCAACCACAGTGGCAGCAGAAACATCATGACAGGCATATGCAAAAGGGAAACGGAAAAACTCGTCAATGATGGTGAGGAGGTAGAAGTTCCGTGATCTGGAAGGGAGAGGGCCTTTAAAGTCCACGTTGATTCGTTCAAATGAAGAGGTTCTTTTATTAGGGTCCCAGAAGTCTTTAAGTACCTAGGTTTTACTTCAGCGCAGATGTTACAGCTTGAAGTCATCTTCTTGACATCCTCAGGTGAATAGGAAATGTTTTTACGTTTGAGCCAATGGTACATTTGTGTAACACCAGGGTGGCACAAAGATTGGTGAAGCTGAGTCCAACACTCTCCTGGCAACGCACATCAAATTGAGCCTCCGATAGGTGCTCACTCGCAACCAACCCAATTCCTTTGGGAGGGGTGAAGTGTTTAGTAGATACGGGGAGTTCCAATACCATTGTATGTAAAGGCGCGTTGGATAAGTTGTACGGAAAGAGGGCATTCCAGATCAAGGGATGTAATTGTAAATCGTTTACACTTGGGGGCCCATGTATAGTAGAGGGGGAAGCATTGATGGAACTTAAGAGATGGGTCAAGGAGAGGGGTAATTTAAAGGTTCACGTGGTGGAGGAAATGCCGAGGGAATACTAAGCGATTATCGGGGGTGATCTTCTAGATAAGACCGGAGCAAAAATTAAATTTAGTAACAGAAAGTGGTGCATTCGTATAGGGGGGATGAAGTATAGGTGGTGGGAACTTCCGAAGGACGGAAAAGCAAGGGTTGGAGCAATCGCCCGAGCAGAGGACTGGAGATAAGCCTTAAAAGAGGAATATGAAGATATATTCTTCAAAGAGGGGGAGACACTCGGGATAGCAGGCAGAAAGTCCACGAAATTTTATAAAAACAAGAAAGGGTAACTTATGTGAAAGAGAGAAGGTACCCTCAAGCCCTGAGGCAGCACATCAGAGAGGAGTTGGATAGTCTCAAGAAACAGGGGATTATAGTGGACAGCACGTCACCCTATAATAGCCCCTTATGGGCCGTGAAAAAGAAATGCGCACCCGGTGAAAATAGAGAAAAGTATAGTTTAAAAATTAAATGACAACACCGTGGATGAGAAGGACCCGATCCCCAGGTTTGAAGATATAATAGATAGATTGAGTGGGATGACAATATTCAGCACTCTGGACTTAAGAGCTGGATACCACCAAATAGAGATGCACCCTCGAAACCAACACAAGGCAGCATTCACATTTGAGAGGGGGCATTATGAATTCATCCGGATGCCGTTCGAACTGAAAAACGCCCCAATAATATTTCAGAGGCTTACGGACGAGTTCTCAAGGGGTATAAATGAATCAATGTGTCAAGTCTACATGGATGATCTGTTGGTGTTTAGTAAAACGGATGCTCAGCATGTGGAACACTTACGGAACACTTACTTAAGGTCTTTGGGAGGATTAGAGAATTCTGGTTAAAACTGTCAGAAGGGTCATTCCATGACAAATCAACCAATTTACATTAGATTTGGACCTTGACCTCTCCGATTTCTATGATTTTGGTATAGCAGCTGTACATACCAAGAATAGTAGAAATGTAAAATATTACATTTTTCTGACTTTTGGTTTTTAAGTAATAAGCTTTTAAAAATTCAAAAAACTACTGTTTTCGGTCCTCATTTAGGATATTCAAAATTATGCCATTAAAAAACTATAGCTACCAGAGAGCTCTAATTTGCGTCATTCTTTTGTACTTGAAATGCCCTTCAATATGACATATCACTTGATATATTTATCCAAAAACGCTTTTAGTAATTCCCAAAATACGTACCCTACAATTTTTTCGAAAACAAATATATGTGATTTATACTATTACTGACTACATGTGGACAACATTTTAGGATGGGACGGAAATGGGTTCTTGATAAAAAAAAATATTTTGTCTTTCTATTAATGGACAGTTAGTCCAATCAATGAACTATTATAAAATGCGTTTTCTGTAATCCAAGGCTTTTCTTTGGAAACTTGTTCAGGGTATTTAGAAAGTAAACATACTATAAGTCCTGGAGTTTTCGGGTCTGGGAACAAGAAGGGAGGGGGCGCGGAAGGTCTCTTTATTTTGTTTTGGGCTCATATCTCGAAAACGGCGGATCTTATGCAAAACATGAAAATTTACTAAATTAAAGTTAACTAAATTTTCTACAACCTTTATTATATACCCATTTTTCATATTCTGTACCGTTTCCGAGATATACGCTTGGCAAATGTGAACATTTTTTAAAAAAAAAATGTTCACCTCACGTTTTCTGTTAAACATCGATCTATATCTTCTAAAAAGTCCATCCTAAGACAAAAGTCTTTAAAAATAATATTGTACGACATTAAATTTCCTTCAAAATACACATATATATATACTAATTTATCTTTAACCTGTGAACAGTTAAATCAATTTTAACTTTTCTTGGTAAAATAAATGTACGACTAAAAGTCCTTTACATTTTCCACGCGTATATCTCGGAAACGGTACAAAATATGAAAAATGTGTATATAATAAAGGTTGTAGAGAATTTAGCTAACATCGATTTAGTAAATAGTCATGTTTTGCATACGATGCACAGTTTTCGATATTTTACATTTTTACAAGTCTTGATAAGTACAGCTGCTTTACCAAAAATCATAGAAATCGGAGAGGTCAAGGTCCAAACCATTGGTTGATTTGACATGGAATGACCCAGAAGAAAAATCAATCCTAGGGCAGGAGCGAATAAATTTTTTAGGGCACACGATATCAAGAGAAGGGGTAAAACCGGATAGTAACAAGTTAGAAGCAATTCAAAGAATTTCGGCCCCCAGAGATGTTCAAGGTATTAGAAGACTGTTGGGTGCGCTAAATTATTATAGGCGGTTCGTACCAGAAATGGCGGAGTACCTAGTACCCCTAAACAATCTTCTAAAAAAAAGGGAAGAAAGTGATAGTGACGCCGGAAATGGAGGATAACATCCAGAAATGCAAGGAACGGCTCCAGGCAGAACCGGTCTTAGCGTTCCCAGACTTCACGAAGCAATTCACTATCACAACCGATGCCAGTGAATATGCATTAGGGGTAGTGCTATCTCAAGATGGGGAAAAGGGAGAGCGTTCGGTAGCTTATGCCAGCAGAAGGCTCATGGATGCAGAAACCAGATTTAGCGGATTGGAGAGAGAACTGCTCGAGATCGTGTGGGCCATCGGTCACTTTAGACCGTATGTTTTTGGTAGAACCTTTCAGGTGCATACTGATCATAGACCGCAACAATGGGTAGGAAAACTGAAGAAGTCCACGGCGAGAATCACTCGATGGAAGGAGTTCCTTGAAGAAGATGTCCTCGAACTCTTTTAAAATTTTCCCCTTCCAGTCTTCCGTCCTGTTTACTACCCCGATTCGCCCTTTATCCCCTTTTAACACCGAGCAACGCTTGTACTTCTTTTTACCGATCCTAATGCTTCATCTTCCCTTTTGATTACTCACTCTGGCCCCTACCTTTTCCAGCAAGTCACGCCCTATAATGGCATTATATTCCTTAAACATTTCCTTCATAACGTGGCATACTAGTTTCTCTCCTCAATCCGACCACTACTCTAAATTGATCTCTACCTCCCCCTCAATGGTACAAGGGCCACCCAGAGTAATTAAATTACAAGAACATGCCCTTACCTGGAGTGCTCCGTTGTAGCCGCTGAACCGCTCCGCCGCTCGCCGGCGTTCCGGTTCAGCGTCCTGCCTGCCCCAGGGTGACTCCCGTGGTTTCCTGGTCCCCTTGTTCCATCCCGGCTCTTCTCACTCGGTCTTTACCTCTTCTTCTCTTGCACTTGGGTCCATCATCACCTGAGCGCACTCAATGAAGGACTTCTCTCGGGTTAGGCCGTCTTTTCTACCTGTCTCCCTTGTCAACTGGACCTTCAGGATGGTAGATACGAATCATCACATGAGCGCACTCAATGAAGGACTTCTCTCGGGTTAGGCCGTCTTTTCTATCTATCTCCCTTGCCAACTGGACCTTCAGGATGGTAGATACGAATCATCACCTGAGCACACTCAATGAAGGACTTCTCTCGGGTTAGGCCGTCTTTTCTATCTATCTCCCTTGCCAACTGGACCTTTAGGATGGTAGATACGAAGGCCATCCTTACTTCCACCTCCTGTGCGGATGCAGTTTCCCGCATCTTATTGGTGATTTTGTTGAATTTTAGCAAACGTTCAACAGCATAATGCCCATTACTTTTTCTCGAATACCTCGTATGCTTCAGCTCTCTTAACCTCAATTCGCGTCATCACGCGATCCACACTCTTCAAAAAATGGTTCAGCTCACCCATTTCTCCTGTGAACCGCTCGACGTCCGACACCGCCTTCCGGAGATCTTGAGCCGTGGCTGCTCTCACCTTCACCAGGCAAGTGTGTTAGCGTGTGCTTCAGCCATGGTTTCTCTTGGTATTGCAGGCTCGGTATTGATTTGAAGCACGGCTGGCTTCAAAACGTTCTCCATCAATACCACTCACTCTTGACCGAAAGAAAAAAGAAAAGGAAAAAAATTTCCTACCTTTGGTCTTCACTCCCCGTCGCTCCCTGGTTTCGGCACCAGGTAAGTAGACTAAAGAAATGAAACTTTAAAAAAAGGAATAAAAGGGCAAAGAATAACGCACTATGACTGTTGGAATACAACTGGTTTATTGCTCTGAGGCAGCCTTTATATACAGTTACAGTGTTTGTTATGTCTGGTGATAGGATTAAGGCTAATACTAGCCTGCTTCGGACCTTAACTTATATATATATATATATATATATATGTGTAGTTGTGTACGCCTAAATAGTGTTAAGGATATAAATAAACAATATGTATTTAAACCCTCTTCTACCCTATATAAGGCTACCCCCACCAAGGCTTGGGGACATTCTTTCGTCGTATGTTGAGACGTATAGATGCCATGCCCGTTAAATCTTGCAATTAAGTTATAACTTGTGTACTTGTACTTGTATCAATGTATGTCATTCAATAAAAATTTTTTTTAAAAACTTCAACCCGCGATACCTTCATTTATCTGGCGCCCGAACGGAGGGACTTTTGGATGTGTAAAAGTAACTTCGCGGGAGTACTATCTTCTTACAGAACAGCGAGACCTATTTCTACTGGCATGAGAAGATTGGGAGCTGAGTATTAGCAGAATACATCAGCAGATCTTCAAGTCTTTGGGAGCACACTGGTATTCCAATATCTAAACCGAAAGAACCTACAACCTCCTGCTAAGAATCGACGGGAAGGAGCTGAAGGATGAACAATGAAGTTGCATCGAGAAGACATCGTCGTATCAAGAAACAAGTATAATTAATTAATTTTATTTTTATTTTTATATAATTTTGTAATTTAAATATAATTTAGTATAAGCGTAGTAATCTAGAATATTAATTTGGTATATTTAATATTAATATAGATTTATTTTTATGAATAAGTTGGAAGAACAGTTAAGTAATTTAAAATTAAAGGATTCAACATCAATTGATAAAAATACCAAAATGGAATTAGAAATCAAAAACCACGACTTAGCACTATTCCCGGAGTATGACAGAAATCGGTTACCATTAGTAGGTTTCATTACGAATAGCGATCTTTTGTATAACTTATATTGCAAAGAAGATAACACTCATAAAAATACTAATCAGGCTAAATTAGTTTTAACTATATTAAACAAATGAACAGGAAAAGCCAAAGTCGCCGTTTATGATAAAGAATTTAGTACCGTCAAAGAAATAATAAAATTTTTTAAAATGAAATATCAAGATACAAGAACTCGGGAACAATTAATTTCTGAAATTTTAAATACCCGTGCTTATCATAACGAAAACCCACTCGATTTCTTAGAACGACTGGGCCAGAAAAGACTTATACGCACGTATTTACTCAGACAGCGAAATAATTAACAAACAGGAAGGAATGTACAGATACGATAAACAAATATCACACCACGCGGTTCATAGCCTACATCCGGCATTAACTGATTTTATTTACCACATTAAATTTGATTTCGCTAGAAGACCTCGAGGAAATATTAAGAAATAGTGCGGCTCACATCGTACACCGACTGTATGGAGACAAAAAACAATATAAAAATAACTCAGCTCAAAATAATTATCAAAAGAAAAATTTTGAACACAACTATAAAAATAAAGAATACAGACCGAATTTCAATAACCACCATGATTACCAAAATTACCAACCCCAACAGTATCACCGCGAACAATATTCAACATTTAATAATTATAATAATCCTAATATCCTCAATGCTACCGACCGCAACAATATCAGCACGAACAAAGTCCAACCTTTAATACTTTTAATAATAATCAGCATAACTTCCGGCCACAACATCGAGCTATTGGTTATCAAACGCCAATATATAATCAGCAATGTGACCCTCAGTCACAATACAAAGTTTTCAATAAACCGCCCTAAAGAAATTTTAGACAAAATAGTTATCAACAACCTCAAATAGATTCGAAAACAGTATCAATGAGAACAGTATCAAACAGGGTTCACGCAATAGAGGAGGAAAAGGACAAAAAAAATAAATAAAAATGCTACAAAAACGAATGAAAACAGGACCATTTATTAGAATCAGGCCCAAGAACGAGCAGACCTCCGAACTTAGATCAAATATATACAAAACCTATTAGCTAAAATAAAACCCAGCCGAAAATAAACCTAAACAAACGATAGAACGTAATATAGAACTAAGCGACTTAAATTTAAATAATGATTTGCCCAATTTAATCGATAAATTAGGAAACAAATGGCTAATAGACACTGGTGCCACAAAAAATTATATACACCCAGATTACTTACCTTGTTATTCGGAAATAATTAAGAAAGACTTCGCGATAAAAACCCCTATAGGAATAGCGGAAGGGTCACAAAGCGAGATAATTAACCTAACGTCCCTGATAGGAATCAATCAAAAAGTCAAATTCTTAATCTTCCCATTTAGCAATAGATTTCAGTTCTTATTAGGCTACGAAACAATGAAAAAAATAAAATTAATAATTAATTTAGAAATAAATGAATTAAAATATAATAAAAAAATATTTAAATTAGAAAATGATTTATTTTTCATCGACGACAAAAATGAAATTTAAAACTTAATCCGGCATGAACATATAAAACCGGGAATAATAGAGGAACTAATTGAAATTATAAGCCAACATGGCGAAATATTAAAAAGAGACAACGAAAATGTCAAATCAATGGGATTAATCAAACATAAAATAATAACGACGAATGAAAACCCAATATATACGCGAAATTACCGGTATCCAGAACAATTTAAAAAACAAATAAATGACGAAGTACAAAAATTATTAAAAAATAAAATAATTAGACCAAGCAAATCGCCGTATAATTCTCCGCTTTGGATAGTGCCAAAAAAATCAGACGCGTCGGGACAAAAGAAAATAAGAATGGTCATCGACTATAGAAAATTAAATCAGGCCACAATAAAAGATAAAACTCCCTTGCCAAAAATCGAGGATTTATTAAATCGGTTGAAGGGATCAAAATTATTTTCCACCATAGATCTCGCGTCAGGGTTTCATCAAATTGAAATGGATGAACAATCTATAGCAAAATCCGCATTCTCCACGGAAAATGGACATTTTGAATTTGGGCGTATGCCCTTCGGCCTATGTAATGCACCTCCTACTTTCCAGAAAGCGATGACGATGATGATCCAAAACATTCCAAATTCGATGATCTACATGGATGACATAATAATTTATTCTCAAAATGAGAAAGATCACCTACGAGATTTAAAAAGAGTATTTGAAGCCTTAAAGCAGCATAACGTTTCGATCCAACTGGACAAAACAGAATTTTTTAAAACAGAGTTAAACTTTTTAGGTTATGTAGTAACCCCGGACGGATTAAAAACAGACAAAAAAAAATAGAAGCTATTTTAAAATTCCCCATTCCGCGTAATGAAAAAACAATAAGACCTCGATATGACCGGGTACTAAAGAAAATTCATCAAAAACTACGCCAAAATAACTAGACCAATTTCAAATTCTCTAAAAACTAAAATATATTGCACAAAAGAAATAAAAGAGGCATGTCAAACCTTAACGGAAATGATGAGCAATACGCCGATTCTAAAATACCCAGACTGGGAAAAGCCATTTATACTAACTACGGATACTAGTGATAAAGCTATTGGAGCTGTACTCTCACAAAAGGACGAACATGAAATAGAACACCCTGTAGCATTTGCTTCCAGAGTATTACAAAATGCCGAACTAAAATATAGCGCAATAGAAAAAGAATTGTTAGCAGTTGTGTGGGCGACGCAGCATTTTAAGCCTTATTTGTATGGCGCAAGATTTCTTTTATGTACCGATCATAAGCCCTTAACATGGATCTTCTCAATGAAAAATGGTAACACCCGTATAATGAAATGGATATGGAAGCTTCAGGAGTTCGAATTCAACGTTAAGCATATCCAATGAAAAACTAATTATGTAGCCGATGCACTTTCTAGAGGAATTGACGAAGTAAATAATACCAGTGATGGGGAAGAAATGGATGTTGAAGAATTACTGAACCGAGATATTGCGGACGAAAACAATTCAGAATATGAAGCAATAATGGAAGATCTACAGGCACCATCAGAGGAAGATTTAGAGACAATTCACGCGCAAGAATCTAGTAATGTACAGGTACGAATTTGCGAACCGGAAAAATGCGTTAACACAGAGAAGAACCAAATTTTCATTAAAAGGGGAAACACTAAAATCAATTTTACCAAACCATTCGGAAAAACGTCGATATGAATTGAACGTTTACGGAAAGTTGGATATCGCCCCATTGTTACAACAAATACTTGAACCTAATAAAACTTAGGGGATAATATGCAAATCACCTAATAAAATAACTGAAAATTTGAATGAAGATTATTTTAAGACAATTCAACAAATAGTAGAAACACAATATCCGTAAGTTAAATTTTAAAAAATACAAACAGATAGTCAATGACATCGAGGACCCAAATGAGCAAATAGAAATAATAGATAACTACCATTTAGGCAAAACTAAAAATAGGGGTATAAATGAAACTTTTGAAAAACTTAAAAAAGAATATTATTTTCCGGGTATGGAAAATAAAATAGCGGAGTATATTAATTAATGTGAAACATGCAAAATAACCAAATATTACCGTAAACCTGTAAAAACAAAATTTCAGATTACACCAACACCAGAAATACCTTTTCAAGAACTAATGATTGATATTTTTAAATTTAACAATGCGATAATTTTTACAGCAGTAGACACATTCTCAAAACATTTATTTCCCCAGACGTTACAATCAAAAAATGCAATTAATATCTGTAACGCATTAACTAACTACATGACGTACTTTCCCACACCTCTAAAAATATCCTTTGACCAAGGGACGGAAATGAAAAATAATTTGGTAAAACAATTTTGTGAAGAAAATATTCTCTTGCATTACACTTCGGCCAGTCATTCAAATTCTCTAGGATTACTAAACAGGGTTCATTCTACTTTAAACGATTTATTAAGAATAATGGGGAAAGAAAGAGACAAATGTTCAATGCAACAAAAATTAAGATTAGCCGTCATAGCTTACAATAATACTTTAAATAATAAGTTAAAACTAACACCCAACGAAATTACCTTCGGAACCTCCAGATTAGAATCAGACAAAAATGTTGACCTGACCGAACAATACGTATTAAAATATTAGGATCAGGAACTACTACTCAAATTAATTAGATCTAAAATAAATAATGAAAAAGAAACAGGAACTGAAAAATTAAATAAAAATAGAGAAGACCCCTTAGATGTTCAAAAACAATTAGGAGACATAGAATATTTAAAAAATACTCAATCAAAAATAAAAAGTAGAGACAAGTTTAAAAAGGTAAATGTAAAAGATAAAAGACCGATTAAAACCCATATAGACAATATTAAAAGGCCCACTAGGAAAAAGAGGAAAAAGAAACAATCTATTTCAGACGACGATAATGAATCCCTTCGCGTAAATATTTCGGACATTTCTGACAGTTATCATTCGGACGATCCAGATAATGGATCGGAGTAAAAATATTTAATTTTATTTAAATAATATTAAAATGTCTTAAAAACCTTTTATTTTAATAAATATAATGGTATTAGGAGTGATGTTTATTTTATATTGAAGGAATTAACTGTATTTATAGTAATCTGACATTGCTGTAATTTATTTAAATAAAGTCGGACTTTTGTATTTTGCTGTATATTATTATGTTCAATTTTAACTGATGTTAAAAGATCATTCAAATTATTATTTTATTTCACAGTAATGTTTTGTTTGATCAATTGTAATAATTTATTTTGTAATTAATATTTTGTATTCACTGTAATAAATATTAGGATATTATTATTTTGTCTTTAAATATTATTTTGATTAATTGTCGGGAAAAGTATGTATTTTATTTTGAAATTATTATTAACTGCAATTAGAAGAGTATTTGAATTATTTTGATTTAAAATATTATTGTTTTAATTGAGTAATTTTGAATTTAGAAGTATTATTTGTAATGGAAGAAGCTAATTCAAACACTCTTATTTTACTTTTCCTTTTGTTTAAAATAATGTATTGTTTATTGATAAGGAATATTCTGTTATTTTTGTTGTTATTTCAGGGAAAACGGTACTTTAGCATGTAACTATGTAATGTATAAGCATGGTATTTTTGTAAATATAGTCTAAGGTTATTGTTAATATTAAGAAATGGACAAGATCTAATCCTTTTGTTTACAGGAAGTTAACAATTGTATAAAATCCTATTCTAGTATTAAGAAACGTACAGGGTTTAATCTTTTTGTTTTCAACTGTACAAATCCTAACTTAGTATACAAGAGATGTATAAGGTCTAATCCTTTTATTATTGTATAAACTTAATGTATAAGGTCTAATCCTTTTGTTTATAAAAATGCTATCACCTAGTGTAAAAGGTATTAAGAAATGTGCAAGATTCAAACCTTTCATTTACTGAAATATTAATTGTATAAAGTCTAACAACCTATTTACTCTAAGATACTTGTTCCATCGGAGGGGGGGGGGAGGAGTTATGTACGCCTAAATAGTGTTAAGGATATAAATAAACAATATGTATTTAATCCCTCTTCTACCCTATATAAGGCTACCCCCACCAAGGCTCGGGGATATTCTTTCGTCGTACGTTGAGACATATAGATGCCATGCCCGCTAAGTCTTGCGATTAAGTTATAACTTAATATATATATATATATATATATATATATATATATATATATATATATATATATATATATATATATATATATAGTTAAATAAGCTTACTCCAACATAGACTTTTTAAAAAAGGTTTATTTCAAATACAATAAATATAATACTTGTGTCTAACAATGACTGACTAATAGCTATAAGACGGGTCGAACTGACCGCTACAATCCTAACTTACTTCTATTCTTCGTCCTAAAAGAAGAGGTTATATATAGGGGTTGTTATCGGTGTGAAAGCGAATAGTGAATAAGGAAGCGAAGGGCGTAGGATAAGGGGTGATGACCTTTTACAAAGATTACTGTCTTAACTATAGGGGTTGTTATCGATGTGAAAGCAATTAGTGAATAAGGAATCGAAGGGCGTAGGATAAGGGGTGATGACCTTTTACAAAGATTACTGCCTTAACTATAGGAGTTGGTATCGGTGTGAAAGCAAATAGTGAATAAGGAAGCGAAGGGCGTAGGATAAGGGGTGATGACCCCTTTTACAAAGGTTAAGATAAGACTGTACAAGACTTTAGTGCGATCGATAGCCTTGTATGCCTGCGAAACATGAACTAATTATAAGTCGGTAGCCACGAAACTGGACTGTTTTGAAAGGAAGGTACTAAGGCGTATATTTGGTCCGATAAAGGATAATGGTATGTGACGGTGAAGGAAGAACCGGGAGCTATACGATTTGTATGGTGACTTGCCATTGACGATATTCACAAGAGTTCAACGGCTAAAATGGATGAGGCATGTATACCGGATGGGTGAGAACAGAACTTGCCGAAAATTATTCTGGAATAGACCGGATGGAGTGAGACCTCGTGGAAGACCGAAGAGAAGATGGATCGATGACGTCTCCGAGGACTTGAAATTATCTAAAATATATCTAAGGCGATTGGAGGAAGCCTGTGGAGCAGGCCAAGGACGGCTTCATGCGTCTGTCGCGCCAATAAAGAAGAAGATATATATATATATATATATATATATATATATATATATATATATATATATATATATATATCGATAAAAATCTTGTATTGTAGCATGCAATGAATAATAATTAGCATTATTTCATCAATGATATTTTCAGGCATAGCAGTAATTTTCAACCTGATCAAAATTGCACTTAATTTCTAATAATAAAAATTCAAACTGATCAGATTGTTGTAGAATTCGTAAAAGCATAATTGAACATTGAATTTTTAATTTTAATCAATGAGTAAGTAAACTAGGTCGGCGGAGACTATTAAGAAACTCTTGCAGATAATGATTTGCATTATCAGTGCTTACAAGAAAAGACCCACCAATCATATTTTGACAAAAAATATTAAAAAGCAAATGATAGACATTTTTATTTTGGTAATAACTTTTATTCATTCATTCACTCATTAATGGCGCAACAACTCTTGAAGAGTCAAGGCCTCCTGCACCTTAGTCCACCAGTCCTCTCTTTCAGCTGCCGCCGCTCTGAATAACGTTTATTCGACAGAAATAATTTTATTGATTGATTGGGTCTGGGGGTATGGAATAGCAGAAGCAAGTTTCATTTATAAGACCACCAAATTTGTGAGTTTTAAAGGTTTATTCAACACCAATAAAAATTTTCTTTAGAGTGGAACATTACAAAAAAACTAATCAAAACAATATTGTAAAAAAAAAAAAAAAAAATTGGCACTCCTAAAAATTTGGAGCTGTGGGCTATAGCTCAGTCATATAAAGTGGGGTCTGCTGGTTGGGTTTTAATGTCCAATCTTAAAAGTTTCGATTAACCACCGTGCTCCTTTAAGAGGCAATAAATTAGAACCTGGCCCTCACTTAAGAGGAAATTTCTTATAGTAAATATATAAAATTTACCAAAGAAAATTTATATTAATAGTTTATTTATTGTATCATTTGTATATTACATGTAACTGATCGTTATGTTTTACACACTGCAATAAATAAAACAGTAATGCAATATTTTATTCCATGCTCACATATGTACTTAATGATATCCGATTATAAATTTATAATTAACTATAATCTACATACATATAGTTTAACAAAAACAATTATACATATGCGTACAACAAACAGAAATCACTAAAAAAATTTTCTATAAAGTAAAACAAATCTATGACGTTGTTTGCTAATTTGTCTTAGTGGGTACGTACCCTACACATAATAGTTTTCATTGAAAACCTAACCTAAAAACAATGTTTTTTACTGTCAATATATTTTTCAAATTATAATTGATGATTTTCTTTCATTGTGTTTCACGCAACATTGTACAAGTTATGATCTCTGTATTGTAACATTCGAGTGTATAAGTTCATATATTTGGCATTAAAATATTGTAAATATATTTTCTTATCAGAACGGCTTAGAAATTAGAAAATAAAAATAAACAAATAATAAATTTTAACTCTATCGTTCCCGAGGCACACGCTTTACTTAAGCTGCAAACTTTAATGTTTGATCAAATGTAACAAAAATTTTATTGTTTACTACATAAATTCAATTAATGTTTAATCTTGCTTAACCTTTTCTTATATTTTTGTAAGCACATGATAATTTTCCTACAATATCTAGCCCGCTCAATTATCCGTAAATGGTTTTTATTAATCATAAAAATTCAAACTCACTTTTTCGTAAAAAGTCCAAAATAATCCAGAATGTAATATTGAAAGGAAAATAATGAATTTGATACAGCTTAGTTTATACTGATTCATATTCAATCTAGTGGGGTATACAACTTAACTCTGCCTAATCACATGTTGTATAAATTATTGATTATCAATAAAATAATGGGAAAAGGGAAGAAAAAAAAAATTAATCAAAAATTATAGTTTATCTGAATGATAATTTTAAAATAATATACAGGTTTTGATCATTAATCCTTTGATGTATAATGTTTTATTCCTTGTAAAAAGAAATATGATCGTTACTTCATGACCAACAATCATAAAAATATTAGGAATTCATGGAAAATCGTTACATTGACCCATTCAGTGTCATACTTTATGGCTCTTAAATTGTTAATTAGACACATTCCCCGTTATTCGTTGGTAATTAGACCTGTTTGAAGCAAACCTTTCACTCCTGCATATTTTCACTTAGTCCTTACTGGTAATTTGTAATGGACTAATTTTGGTAGATTGGGGTCACCTGTGATGTAGTGGTTAGCATAGCAACCTACTAAACCCAAGATCGCGGGTCCGCAGCCCGGCAGATGACCTTAGGATTTTTTAAAGGGAGTAAAAAATCCTTAGCTATGCCGTCCTTCGGAAGGGACGTAAAATGGGGGTCCCGAGCCTGTGCGATGTCAGGTACTCGTTAAAGATCCCTATCCTAATTATACCTGGAAAGGCAAAATTTAGGACTCCCACTGTAGCATCGTCCGATACTATAGCAGCATAAAGTGACTTTAAACGAAATAAACAAAAACTTTTGGTAGATCACATCTGTTGAATTCCATTCGCTTATTAAACAAACTCCCAGCTGGTCCATTTAAAAGGAGATTGAGCAAACAGCTTTAACTCAAGGCAAACATTCTCCGGATATGCCTGTTTATGTGTCAACTGACTGTAACTTTCGTTACTTCTAAAGAACCGATTCAAATGCACTCCGGTGTCCACCATTTCAAGGTGGACCAACTGAATGAATCTCCACCTTCCCATTAGGGCAAGAATAATAGGAAACCGTTACTCAGAACCCGTTCGTCCTGCCTCGATTGGAATACGTCTTAAAAAAAAAAAAAAATTGGTAAGGTTATGGAAGAAACGAATCGAGACATCGAAGTCAGAAAGCTACATCGATATGAAGATAAATTGCAGGTTTAACTATCGAGGGAGGGTTACCGAAGCATCAGTTATCTTCGAGTTTTCCTAGAGTGGCAAGTTCTGATTGTAGCACCTAAATAAAATTTTGGAAGGGAATCAAACCATAAAACTCTCTCCTTCCCTGAATCGTTTGCAGAACATTAGCACACTGCACACCTAATTTCCGCTTTATTTGCCCAGAACGGTTAGGAAATGCCCGTCAAGCAATCACGTGACAATAAATCATCTACCAGCTATTAAAGACACAGAAAAAAATAAAAACTTCGTTCCGTGGATAGTACTGTTAATTTAAGAACCAGTTAATCTATGCCAATTAAAAAGGTTTCAACCATTTGATAAATATCATAAATGTGAAAAATCGGCCGAGAATTATTAATTACTCTTTTGTTGTGGTTAGTTTTCACTTCTTTTTTTTTAATTGATTTATTTTCATTTGCTTTATAATTTGGTAACTCATATGCACATATGGTTAAACAAATTATTTTTCGACTACAAAATTCTTCGGAGAGGTTATGATTTAATTAGAAAAAATAATTTATTGTTACATTTACTTTCCGGTCACCAAATTGTATAAAGAAATGATAGAGGGAGAATCAGAACGTAAATACCTTATTACAGTGTGAAAGTTCTTGTTATGAAAGTTATTCTTGTTATTGAATTTTTGTTATGAAAATAGCCTGCTGTCGATGCAAATTTGTTAATAAAAAAGGTTTAGAGCATCCCAAGAAAAATAGTAAAAAAAAAACTGTAGGTGACACAACAAAGAAAAATAACAAAACAAATCCACCTGAAACCAAGCAAGATAAAAAAGAATGCACTGTTTTACGCCACAAATGCAATTGCAAATACTGCCCTATAGGAAAACCGAGAGGAATTCTTAAGAAAAGGAAATCTGTGACATTCAAGAAAACTGTCACTGATCCAAACCGACGAAAAATGACACCAAGGAAGAGAAGCGAAGGTAATACAGTATCAGTTAAAAACCGTTTTTTAAATTTTTTTAAGGCTATTAAAAAGAGATTAACACCGTATGCTCCACAGGAAGTATCGGTCGTTTTCGGGAATATTTGGTTCAGAATGTTCCCGAGCCTTCCTGAAGAAAAAGAAGATATATATAAACCCTCTAAAGAAAACTATAGAATTGAGAAACATAGTCCTGAAAAAACAAACAGAAAGAGAAGAAGAAGGCATCGGCTTATATTTGTAAGCAAAAATTGAACAACAATTTTACCAGCAGTTTAAATTTGCAAAAAAATTTAATTGCTTACTATCAATGCTCCGTTTTGATGTATACATTTAATTAAATAATATTCTTTATATACTAAATAAGAATGAAATTTAATAATTTTCTATTATACTTATCTTTTTAACAAAGTGATGGAAAATCACAAAATACAATAACTGAAGCCATGAGTAGAAGTAAATCAAAATAATACACTTTTCAATAAAATAGAGCTCTGTGTTTTTAATATTTTCCATTTTACTGAAGTATTAATCTTATATTATTATTATTACAACGAATCTTTCATAAAACTTGTATTGTTTACACTTTAGTGGTGTCTACCAATTTCGATAAACGCAATTCTCGACATTTTCAAGAATGTTTCTGGGAATCCCCGATTATCCATATTTAAATACAATAATAATTCATAGATTTTTTTTTTGGCTTCAAGACTTGTTAAATCACTTTATTGTAATCTAAAACTGTACAAATATACATCAAGTAAATGTGTTAAAAACGTTTACAATAACCTGCCAAACTTGAAAAGAACTACTCATCAGTAGCACATCAATAAAAAATCTACACAAGAAGATCTCTAGGCCATCTTTTTTTCAGACGCCTCGGAGGATTATCATGAACTGAGTGGGGGGCAAGTTGAGAACTAGTGGATTTGAATGGTTATAGAGCTTACTTCTAAAGGATTGGTATCTGGTTAGGGCTGAATCAGCAACATATGGAACATTAAGATCTTTATAGATAAGTTTATTGGTGACAAACTAAGGAGCATTGAGGATTTTTCGAAGGATTTGGGATTGTAAGGAATGGATACGGGATGAATTGGATGGTTTAGTAGAGCCCCAAAGCTCAACTCCGTACGTCCATATAGGTTTAATCACAGTCATGTAAATGAGTATTTTGTAATTAATTGGGAGCTTTGAACGTTTGTCCAGTAGATGTTTAAGTAGTCTGTAAGTCATTACAGTCAGAGCAGTTTCTTGCCGTTTTAGTCTTTTGTGTGGATTCCAAGTAAGACGTTTGTTCAAGTGAAGTCCTAGGTAACGGATCTGTCCAACAGGGATTAGTGGAATATAATTAAAGGATACTGTTGGACAGGAAGTCGTAGGTTTTCGATAAAAGGTAAAGGCTATTTGGTTAGATTCATTTGGATTTATTTTGATTCCCCATTTTTGACACCATTCTTGAATGTTTAGGATATGGGATCGGAGTGTTTAGGAGGCAATAAAGGGATCATTGTTTACTGATAATACACATTTGTCATCAGTGTAAGTGGTGAGGAAAGTGGTAGGATGAGTTGGGATGTCAGCTGTATAGACCGTGTAGAGGTTGGGGTCTAGGATACTATCTTGAGGAACACCGGCAGATTGGGTAAAGAGGGAAGAGTAAGAAAATTTATGGTTTACTTTGATTGTTCTATCACTGAGATAGAAACGGAAAATAAGGAAGTATGTTGAGGGAAGGAATTTGCGGAGCTTGTAAATGTGTCCTGGGTGCCAGACTCGATCAAAAGCTTGTTCTACGTCGAGAAAGGCTCCGGCGCAGTACATTCCGCGCTCTAACGCTGAAGAGACTACGTCCACCACGCGATGAAATTGCTGGGTAATGGAGTGTGACGTTCGAAAACCAAACTGGTGATCTGTGATGATATGATTGGAATCTACGATAGGATACAGGCGTTTCAGATTGTGTTTTTCAAGGATTTAGCCTATAATAGAATCTTTTGAATGAGGCTCCAAAAAACTAAAATAAAATAAAAATAAACTTAGGTTCCGAATATCAGCATCTATTTGAGAAAACTGAAACTATACACCTTACATAATACTGTATATTTACTATAAAGAAAACAAACAGTAACTATTTAAAAACAATGAATTAATTAACAAATAATTATTGAACCTTTTGAATTAAAACTTAAAATAACCTATTGACAATTAAATTATGACAATTATACCCATTAAATTACTAAAGAAAACCAAAATATAAATAAATAAAATAAAAAGATACGATATTATTGATTATAGTGGTTAGCTGAGGAAGCGGGACTACTATGACTGGTAACGGCCGCAACGAGATGGTGATGATGTTCTTGATGGTCTCGATGAGTGAGGTACCTGCGCAAGATGTTCTAAGATGTTATGAACGCTGGACGTCTTCGAAAAACGTCGAAGAGCTGGTGGGTCGACGTCAACATTCAACCTATCAATGATGAAAAAACAGTGTCTTGACAATGACGCCAACTATTCGCCATTTTATATTGCACTCGAAACAATTAATTAGCAAGTTGGGTTAACTATCATATGGCCGTTACTACATAACGACAGCGAAAGTCTATAGCCGCAGCAGCGACATCCTATATCGCTAACCTCACCAATACGTTATCGTCTATTAATTCAATAATGAAGTTCAAATTAATGCATAAATAAAAATAAAAAATACAGATTATTGTAATGGCGTAACTATAGGCAAAAATGATATCGGACGATATGAGGATGGGAGTTCAGGTGGCTTTTTTGAATGAATGAATTAAAATAAAATTTATTCTGGGGCCATTGCCCCTTAAAAATAATTATAATGAACATAATAGGGTCCTAGCTGCCGTATGTATAATTTAGAAATAATTTTAGTAAAGCAAGAAAAAATACAATTAAAATTAAGTTAAGGAATTTAAAAGAAATTATAATATAAAGTACTAAAAGTAATATTACATGTTTTAAAATATCACACGATAAACAAACTGTATCTTAAGGTTGGAATTTAAAATAAGCTACGAAAAACAAAATAAAATAAAAATAAAAAAATCAATGAAAACAAAATACAGTAAACAAAGTTAAGGAATATAAATTATCCGAAAAAATAATACATCATGTCTGATAAAATAATATAAATTATAACGAAACCAATTATACAAATTCAGTGAAATAGTACAAAATCAATATTATATGCTGAATATTCATATTTCATTTTAAAAAATATTTTCTTCATCGATATGACTGTTTGATTGAATATCTAACAAGTAAACGAAAAGTCGGGATTTGAAACTATTATGAGTGAATGAATGGCGAATGATGGAAGGGAGGGAGTTCCAGAAGTTGGAAGCTCTGGAAATAAAGGAACATTTGAAGATGTTGTGTTAAAGGGAGTTAGGTAGAGGTCTGAGAAACGGGATCTGGTTTTGCGGTGCGGAGTACCATATTACGAGTATATATGTATGTAGGAAACAGGATAGCTTTCCGAGGGAGGAATTTTAGGATATAGGCTGTAATAAGGTCATATCAAGCGGCTTTGTTGGAAGGTAATCTAAGGATTATCTTGGACAAGGATGGAATGCATTAGGAGGAGGAGACTTTTGGAGCTGGACATTTAGTTCTGCTTCAATACATTCAATGTGAGCAGGATTGAAGATGTCAGGATGTGTGTTAAAAGTTTTTAAAAGGTGCAGGCCAAAAATTTGGGGGTTTTCTTTGCCCGATCTTGCCCAGGGTTAAGAATCTGAAGACGGTGATTAAGATTTTTGTAATCAAGCAGTTTTTTCGTGGTATCCATAATGGCTTGTCGGAAGTATTTAGGTTTTTAGTATGGTTTTGTATTCTAAATTTTCTTATTTCTGTCTTCAGTTTTTTTGTTAAATTATTGAAATTATTTTTGTCTGATGGGTATCTAGTATGGTGCCACTTCGTCCTTGCTGTGCGTTTTTCTGTCAATAAGGTGCGAATATGCTGTGGTACGTTATACTGTTGACGATTAGGATTTTTTCGGAGTGAGATGTTTTCAGTTATACTATTTTGTATTCATGATGTAAGTTTGTCAATTGCTAAGTCTATATCTTCTTTTGTTTTAAGGTGGATTTTAAGGTCCAAATGATTTTTAAGACCATCGAAATCCATTCCAGTCTACAGGTCCTGTTATCAGTCTAGGATACGATGGTTTAAAAACTGGATTTGAATGCAATAGAAGCAGAACAGGGCTATGAGCTAATGAAAGGTCGTTCATGGATTTGATGACACTTTGAGAGGTGGAAATTTGGGAAGAAATGAAAATATCGAGAACATCAGGACGTATTTAGGAGATGTAGGCCAATAAGTAGGGATCAAGGGAGAGAGGACAGAATAACAGTTAGAGGTTGCAATACGGGAGAGGATGTTGCCACGGAAGTTGCATGTTCTACAACCCCATCGCTGATGCTTGGCGTTGTAGTCTCCTCCAGCTATAAAGCGCTGTCCAAGAGATAGGAGTAAGGAATCCTGGAGGCTATATGAAAGGAATTACCAGGAGGACAGAATACAGCTGAAAATGTAATCTGGAAAGAACGAGTTGAAATGGTTACTGAGGTAGATTGAATGGTGTCAGATGGAGTAGAAGGAACAACAGAGTGGGGTATTGAATTATGGATAAGGATGCAAGGTCTGCTATGGGAGGTGTTGTGTTGTCTGGGTGATCTGTTTTGTAAGTTATGCAGTCGCGTTTGTAAAAGTGCAACCGTTGAGTAAAGTGAGTTTCAGTCAGTAGAACAATGTCTATTTGATTTACGTGGAGAAATATATCGAGTTCGTCTTGGTGATTTTTCAGCCTGTTTTCGTTCCATAAAAAGATAGCAAGAGGCTTAACACTCATCATACGACATTAAAGGGAATTTTAGAAACGGCTCTTGTGAGAAGGGCGATGAGCGGTCTTATGGTATCTTTTAATTCTGAAAAAAAAAGAGGAAAGGATAACATTGGTATTGGTACAGTTTTGGTAAGTTACAGAATATAAATTGGAGGCTTGAGGTATATGGTTTGTCTCAGTGAGTGAGTTGTTTAGGAGCGGGAGTCTTCGTTGAGTATGAGGAGCAGAATCAACTTGCAATGGTACTTGGGATAGAGGGTTGATCTGAATAGGAGTCTGAACTGGGTGTTGTTTTTCAGGCGGTAATATTACCTTTAATGGTAAATTATGTGGAGGGATGTTCTTTCGAGGAGGTTGAGGATGGGAACGGGACGTGAGAAGATGGGATTGGGAGATTTGAGGTGCCTGACGTCTAGGTTGTTGCTTTGTTATGTCCGAGTATGTACATATAGCGATGATCATGTGCTGAAGTTGATTGCTGTTTTTCTATGTTTTAATCTTGATTTCCTTGAACTTCTGGGAATACTTCGGTGTTATCGAAATGAGGTCAGTTGTTGTTAAGACCTTCTCCAGCAGATAAGAATTATTTCATTACTTCTATAAATTTACTTTTCTTCATTTCTATATTCTTTTTATTTTAATATTATCCTTAAAGATATTTTATTATTTACTTTCTTATGTATAATTTATATATATATATATATTTATTTTTTAACACTAGAAGTGAAAAATGTTATTTTTTTATATGTTATCTTTAATTTTACCTAGGCTTTTTTTTTGTTCTTTTTTTTTTCATTTTTGTTATTAAAACAATTTATTTTTATTTTTATTTTTTGGCTATTGAGGAGCGTTTAAGTTAAATTATGGGAGAGGCTCCTGATCCTCCCGATTTATCAAGTCCAAAGACAAAAAAAAGAAAGTGGGCTCGGGGCCGAATTAAATTTCCCCCGGACAAAATCTTTCCCCAAAATGTAGAAAAATACTTTCCTACATATTTAATAGCGAAACGTACAGATGATGAAGATTTCAGAAAAACATCACCCTTCTTTATTCAAAAAGTGATTTTTAATCTGGTGGGGGGTGTCAAAAATGTTAAAAAATTGAGAGATGGATCTCTTTTAATTGAAACTTTAAATAATAACCAATCAAACAAGCTCTTATCCTGTAAAGACTTCGGGGGTCAATATCCAGTAGAGATAACACCACACAACACATTGAATCATAGCATAAAATAACATATAAACTGGGCGACACTTGTGTCGCCCAGTTCCATGACTTCGTCGCCCAGTGAACGTAGCCGGTGCCGGCAAATTTTTACGGGAGCAAAAATTTCAATTTCAATACAGTTTTTCAAAATAATAAAAAAAAATAGAAAAAATGTTCAACTCCACAGCTACAATTAAAAAAAACCTTGAAATTGACCAATCGGAGCTCAAATGTCAAGGTTTTTTTGATATTGTAGCTGTAGAGTTGTGCTTCTATCTTTATGAAATAGGCCCCTGGTGTCAATTTAAAAATGGGTTCATACGTCATAGAGTGGACCAAATTAATTTTTAAAGGGCCTGGGATCATTAATTGAAGTAGGGAGTTCCCGGTATTCAAAACCTCAGGGACCATGTTAATTAAGAGTTAAAACGGCCTAAAAATGCGTCACTTGACACTTAATTTTGAAAAAAAGTTTTCCCGCTCTACCCCCGGTACTTTTGCCGTCCCTTATGTCGCCCAGACAAAATTCCTTAAAATATACACTGCATTGAATTACAGTAAAGGCGTAATACGATGTTATGTTTTTCAATATATGGAAATAGAGGAAATTAAAAAAGAACTAACCCCAATTATTAAAGATATAGTTCGAATTAAATCAACAAGTAAGGGAAATGAAATACTAACCCATAATTATATTTGTCACCTTTCCCACCTCTGAACCACCCCAAACTTTAAACATTGGATATGAAACGGTTCGAGTTCAGCCCTACATTCCGAATCCCTTAAGATGCTTTACTGCCTGGGTTTTTCTCATCCAACAATTTACTGCAAAAAAGAGTCAGTATGCGTACAATGTGCTCAGCCACGACATGGTTAAAATATAAAATAAATAAATATAAAATGTAATCAGCCAGCCAAATGTATAAACTGTAATGGTGCCCTTAATGAGCTTAACCGTTCCTGCCCATTACAGTTTAACCGTTGTCTTACAAAAGGAAATCAAGGCAATTCAAGTGAATAACAAAGTATCACTAAACGATGCCAAAAGAATTTATAAAGAAAAAAACCCAGTTCATTTTAATGCAACATTTGCAGAAATTACAAAAAATAGAGAAAAAAAATACGTTGCCATTCAGGCCAATATAATATACTAGCTGAAATAACCCTGCTCCGCAACGGTTTAAAATCATACTTTAACATCACTAACTTAAATTAGTAAAAGTTAAGCTTAACGTTGATAATTATTATTACTTAAATAAACCTAAAGAATTCCATTCTTAGAATAATTTCAATAAGTAAATGTGACAATTTGCAAAAGTTAATTCTATATTATTTTAATAGTCCTCCAGTGAAGCTTCGGAGATGCACCATCTTACCCAGCTCTGATACCAGACCATCAGCTTTTCTTATGGCACACTTTAAGTGAATATAGTCTCAACTTCTCAACTTTTTTTATTTTTTCGAATAAAGTTTAGTCTTTCTGTTTCTATTTTTGCGTACATATCAAGCATAAATTGGTTGAGGAGATTACGAAATTAAAGTAAATAAGGTTCACCTCCTCGCTCCATCAACATTTAGACGAAAAATCAGCTTTCTTAAGTGGTGTATTGGTGTTTGGGTCCCACCGAGGGATGTTAATACTGTACCTATCTTCTCAATGGTAGGACATGAGACGATACTGAAGAGAATCGTACTCTTGATAGAACTCACTGATTTTTATCAGTTTTTTGTCCCGGCTGTGGAGAACAATGTCTCGCTTTTCAAACACATGGCCAACAATCAAGACAGCAACTTCGTTAGCGGTAGGAGTATTGTAACATTCTCAGTGAGCATTTGAAGGCTTTTTGTCAGTACTGATAACTACCTGGAAATCTTGTAGATCTTTGGGAACAGACTCAACAGTAGCTCTGAAGTCCTCGATAAACTCGTTATGTTCATGAAGAATTTTCTGGAGTTGGCTTACAAATGCAGGCTTGACATTTTGAAAGTGACCACAGCGAATGCCTCTTTCATCGTTGTCAACACCAACAAAATTTTCCCGAATAAAAGAGGGGTGCTGTTGTGTTCCAGGCATCAAACTCCCTATTCTGTGATATATACCTGTCCTCGCACCTTAGATGTTGGCATTATATCAACCGTTCTATTTCCAAATATTGTTTAGAAAATGTTCAGCTTCAGGATGTTCGTAAGTAAGGAGGCTGTGCAAGTGTTCAGGATATTCTTGAAAGGGAGGAAGTTGGACTTTCCCGTTACTGCAGCACATGGCAGGGCTCTCGTCCTTCCATTTTACAGCATAACACCAATTTCAAGTAGACCATGATCCAATATCGACGGTTTTGTCTTTTGCATATTCAGTTTTTGGGTCATACTGGCTGTAACCTTTCAATTGAACATCTTTCATAGTGTTTTGTTACAGCTACACGTTTAACATGAGGATTATTTTATGATAATTTTTTTTTAAAGACTTTCTATGGATTTCAGGAAGGGTTTTCTTATACTTCTGTACAGTCTCTCTAAGTACAGTTGGGTGATTCTCAGGATATGTGTATACAGCATATCCTTTAACTTCGAGTTGGCTTTCTTTATGTTTGTTAACCACTTTTCTGCTAACTTCGGGATGATTTGTCATGTATTTCTTAACAGCGTCCCTGTTGACCTCTACATGTGCTTGAATATATTTGGCAGCCGAGTGCCTTAGTTGTTTGTTGCGAACTGAATCTGTGGATCATTTCCTACGTTGATGGGTTTCATAATGCATGTTCATCATTCATACTTTTATATTGATGGGTTTACTTCAATGTTGCAATATACTCATCTGAACTGAGAAAAAGGTATATTCTAGGTTCAAGGAATGAAATTCAGAAATGTTAGGTACAACTTGTAAAATACAACTTGGGCCTGGTTGAGAAAAGCCGATTATCTTGTGACCGGTAAACTGAAGGAAGGGTAGTTGGTGACGAAGCTACTGGTGAAGCAATGTTGGTGGGTTGCTCGTAAGCAATATGTACATCAAACTGGCCTTACATGTCATCACCAGAGAACATAAGCCTTTTAACCTTCTCTTTAACATAAGTCTTTTAATAGCTTCTCGTCACGAAACAAATCAAACTTGTAAGAGTACACCTCTGCAGCCACCATGAGTTCTCAGAAAGTACCATATTATAAGGTCTCGACATCGATCGTATTTTTGTTTGTTTACAACTGTAAGGAACTTAATTTGAGGTCAAAGTGTGTGGCTTAAACATCTAACCTATTTCTTGACTTAGGTTATCTCCATATACCATATGACAATTAATCTATTATTATTCACCCAATAAAAATTGTAATCGCATTTTTCGCGAATTAGCCGCGATCCAGGCCGATTTTTTTTTTTAATTTCTTTCTTAGCGAGCACCTACGGCCCTAGAAGAAGCTACATATCGAATTTCATTCCAATCCGTTCGCTGTTTCTGAGATTTCGTGTTAAGTGAGTGAGTGGTATTTGAAAAATATATAGTAGATTATTTTTCAAATAATTCAGAAACAATCGAGATTAATAAACCAAGCGAGGCTACAGAAAATAATAAATTAGAAAAAGATATAAAAAAATTAAATTGTCCTCAAAGTACATCGATGCTTTTGGACCCTCTATCCCCTCCCTCCCCCCTCCCATCCCCTCCCTCCCCCCTCCCATCCCCTAACAAACAATAAAATTTTATTAATCAATAGTTATTACATTATTTACTCACTTAATAAATATATATATAACAAAAAAATATCTCTTAAAATTAAAAATAATAGCTGCTTTATAACATTTCAAATGTATAATACCCTAAACGTCATTATATTTGAAGTTAATAACAATAATAAGATCTCTGCTTGCGGATATCTTAACATCTGTTTACTATTGCCATTTATCACCATAAACATTTACGAATCATTAACACCAGCCTTTGTAGACTCTATTCACTTACCACTATTTTCGTCCTATGAATATATCCTTTACCATGTAATATATACTCAATACATTTATAATATTTATATCATAGTATGTATACTTGACTTCTCTTTCTTTCTCACTAAATATATTTTATATATTTATAAAATACCGCCGCCCCCGTATTACAAACACATTCTCATAACTTATGAAATACCATCGTCATTGTCCCATATATTTACCCCTTATTACCTTTCCCTTCTTCTCGCTATATATATTTTATCTATTTATACTCCTCTAAATTGCATCGTATATTCATACTTATTTATTTATATTTTCTCATTTGTTTATATATACTTACCATTGGCCCCGAATCAACAACAAGCTCTGTATTACTTTTCTCTTTATCTTGTAATATATATTTTATATTCCTCTAAATTTTACAATATTTATAATATTGTACTTACTTATTTATATTTACTCATCGGTTTACGTATATTTATCATCGCCATCACCTCATGATCAACAAGCTCTTAAATACTTTTTCCTTTATTTAATAATTTATATTTTATGCTTTTCTATTCCTCTAATTTGTATCATATATTCATATTTTTTTATTTACACTCATTCACTTCTTTATTTATCTTTATTTGTTTATGTTTTCATTTTTATTACTTTATTTGATTGTTCCTGTCTACTATATCTTCACATATAATTTATACTTAGTTGTTAATCTATACACATACTTATTTTGTAAATATCTATTGTTCATTTCTAAACTCTTATCACTGTTCACAAATACCCAACATTTCTCTTTCATACAATTTACGATTCAGCTGGTGTATTTATGTTTCACGTTATTATGTCAATTATTTCATGGAACTGTAACGGTGTTAACATTCAATTTGAAGAATTAAAGTTATTAATTAATGATCAAAACCCAGCTGTGCTCTGTCTTCAGGAGACTCATCTAAAACCCTGCAGAAGCTTCTCCCTGAAACATTTCAAAACATACAGAAATGACAAAATTCCAGAAAACCGAAGCTGTGGAGGTGTCCTCATCGCATCCTTCACTGACCAATACCAGAGGCAACATCACAAGAAGAATTATTGATATATGTGACTCAATTCTCCTTAATACAGGGAGAACAACGTATATCAGCCCTGCTTACGGCAGCCTCTCTGCAATAGACCTCGCGATAAGCTCACCCAACCTAGCGACGCTATATTCATGGGACATAATCAACAACCAATAAGGTAGTGACCATTTTCCAACCATCTTACAGCCCACTCGAACACTCCCGCCGATCAGAAAAAACCCTAAGTGGATCATTGAAAAAGTTGATTGGAAATCTTTTTCGAGTAAACTGCAGCTTCCGATTAATAATTTGCAAAATAATACAGGTATGGTACATGCATTCAATTCTCATATAATAGCAGCGGCTTAACAAACTATTCCAAAATCAAGCGGGCTGCCTACAAAAAATTACACCCCATAGTTCGACGCTGAATGCCGCCAAGCCGTAAAAGAAAAGAACTCCAGGATTCCGAAGCATCCAAAAGAACCCTTAAATATGAAATTTCATCCAAATAGAAAAATAAAAATTCGTAAGCTTCAAAAGTTTCCTGACCAAATAAATGGTAGGCAACTTTTGTTTAAATTGACAAAATCATGAATTACGCTTAGACTGTTAAACGTATCAACTTTATTTTTTTACACGAAATATAGGGTAGTGATACGCTTGAAATGGCTTTGGTATCATCATCCTATCTGGTTTCAAACTCAAGTTAAAAGTCAAAATGTTTTTCGGATTTCCCAATTTTTTTAATAGGTTTTTGTTCATCGAATTTTACATTTAGAATAGAATAGAATAGAATAGAAACATAATTTTATTCTGGGACAATGTCCCCTAAGAATAACAGATATGTACAAGTATTAACTAAATTAAGTCTGGTTAGAGACGTAATGAGATGAAAAAAAAAACAAAGACAATAATACATTAATGACAGTATGTACATAGATGATATTTAAATAAACAGAAAAGAAAATAAGATAACATTCTACAAATTAGAGAAGATAAAATTAAATAAGAAAAAAAAATAAAATAAAATTATATAGAAAAATCTTTGGTACAATGATTAGTTTTGTATATACAATAGAACCTAATGTTATATTCATAGAAAGTGAAATTTGAATTTAAGGAATCTCAATTATTCCTGAACTGAATCCAGCAATGCAACAGTAATTTTTGATTAAGTAGGTAGATAGTTAGCAAGCGTCAACTTGAATGAGGAGGAGGTATTGGAAATAGAAATATTTGAATGTTTTCAGGGATTTAGCTTGTCTGATGTGAGGAGGGATGGAGTTCCAGAGGATTGGTGAGCGGAAAAGGAAGGACCGTTGGAATGTTGAAGTTCTATGGGATGGGGTATACAAATCAGAGAGACGGGATCTTGTATGTATAGGATTGACTGCAGATCTGAATTGAAGCTTGTTGTAGATATAAAACGGTTGAAGGGTATTGATAGTTTGGTACAGGAATGTTCCATGGAAATATTGTTTACGGAAAGTGGGATAGAGCCAATTTAGTTGGGAATAGAGGTGGGAAACGTGGGAACGCCTCGGACTACCGAAGACAAACCTGACGAAGCAGTTCATGATTCGCTTCAGTCTGTCCTCCAGAACCCTCGAGAGGCCACCGTAAACCAGACAACCATAGTCAATGCAAGGGAATAATAAGGAAGAGACTAAAAGCTTACGGGTTGGCTGGGGAAGAAGGTCACGGATTCGGTGGAACAATTTGAGAAGACCTATGGAACGGCGGGAAATTTGGGCAATCTGAGATTTCCAAGAGAGGGTTTGATCAAAAACAATCCCAAGATTTTTTACAGAGGAGTAGAAAGAGATAGGATGATTATTTAAGGTTAAAGGAGGGTATTGTGAGTGGGAATTAAGGAGGGAGCTAGAGCCTATTATAATGGCCTGAGTCTTCTTTTCATTAAGTTGTAATTTGTTTAAGGTAGCCCAGGCACTGATTCTGTCCAGGTCTTCCTGAATTTTAGCGAAAGCAGTGGATAGCTCTGAAGGGGAGAAGGAGAGGTAGACTTGGGAATTATCTGCATAGAGGTGGTAGGAACAGTGATAAATTGAATTAGGAAGATCATTAATGTAGGAATTGAAAAGGAGAGGAGAAATACTGGATCCCTGAGCAATAACTGAGGTAAGAGTGAGAAAAGATGATAGGGGTTGGTTTGGTATTTTAACTGCTTGGTAACGGTGAGAAAGAAAAGATTGAAACCAGCGGATGGAACTGTAGGAAAAGTTTAATGATTTTAATTTGGAGAATAGGATAGGGTAATCAAGGGAATCGAAGGCTTTAGAAAAGTCAAGGAGTACCAGGACGGTTAATTTTTTGTCATCTATTGCGGTAAATATGTCATTAGTGATTTTTAGGAGAGCAGACTGGGTGGAGTAGCCGGGACGAAAACCAGATTGAAGGGGGTCGAGGAGGTTGGATTATTCAAGGAATTTGGAAATTTGAGATTGAACTAATCTACATCAAAAGAAAGCTGAGGCTCTCCTCTTTCCAGCGATACCAACCAGTGAGTTGCATGACAAAGTAATGGCGATTAAAAGGTATGTAACCAATAATCGGTTTAAAAGTTTTCCTCGAAGAGAGTGAAAAAAATGACATTTTGTGTGTGTGTGTGTGTCCTCCCCTTGTAAGTTAGGATTTGTACATTTGAAAAATAAAAAGATTAAACCTTGTACGTTTAACGCTAGAATAGGATTTTATACAACTGTCAAAAACAAAAGGATTAGACCTTGTCCTTTTCTTAATATTAACAATAAATTTAAATTATTTGCAAAAAATATCATGTTTACACATAGGTTACTTACATGCTAAAGCACAATTTTCCCAACAACTAAAAGATAACAGAATATTCCTTAATACTAAACAATACATTTTTTAAACAAAATAAAAATAAAATAAGAGTCTTTGAATTAGTTTCTCCTATTACAAATAATACTTCTAAATTCAAAATTACTCAATTAAAACAACAATATTTTAAATCAAAATAATAATTCAAACACTCTTTTAATTACAATTAATTATAATTTAAAAATAAAATACATACATGATCAATCAAAATAATATTTCAAGACAAAATAATAATATCCTAATATTTAATATAGCGAAAATATTAATTACAAAATAAATCAAACAGAATATTACTGTGAAATAAAATAATAATTTGAATGATCTTTTACATTGTTAACATTGAATATAACAATTTACAGCAAAATACAAAAATCCGATTTTATTACAATAACTACAGCATTGTCAGTTTATTATAAGTACAGATAATTCTTTCAATATAACATAAACATCTTTCCCTAATATCATCACATTTATTACGTTTTATTAAAATAAAAAGGTTTTTAAGATATTTTAATATTATTTAAATAAAATTAAACGTTTTTAATCAGAACCATTACATGGGTCGTCTGAGTCGTAATTATCTGAAGCATCCGAAATATTCACGCGAATGGATTCATTATCGTCGTCTGAAATAGATTGTTTCGTTTTCCTTTTTTTCCTAGTGGGCCTTTTAATATTGTCAATATGTGTTTTAATTGGTCTTTTATCTCTTACTAGTACATTTACTTTTTTAAACTTGTCCCTACTTTTTGTTTTTGCTTGAGTATTTTTTAAATATTCTATGTCTCCTAATTGTTTTTGAATAGCTAAGGGGTCTTCTCTATTTCTATTTAATTTTTCAGTCCTTGTTTCTTTTCATTATTTATTTTAGTTCTAATTAATTTATGTAGTAGTTGTTGATCTTTATGATATTTTAATACGTACTGTTATTTTTGTCTGATTCTAATCTAGAGGTTCCGAAAGTAATTTCATTGGGTGTTAGTTTTAGTTTATTGTTTAAATTATTATTGTAGGCAATTACTGCTAATCTTAATTTTTGCTTCATTGAACATTTATCTCTCTCCTTTTCTATTATTCTTAATAACTCATTTAAAGTAAAATGAGCCCTGTTTAATAATCCTAGCGAATTTGAATGACTGGCTGACGTGTAATGTAAGATAATGTTATTTTCTTCACAAAATTGTCTAACTAAGTAATTTTTCATTTCCGTCCCTTGGTCTAAGGATATTTGTAGAGGTGTGGAAAAGTACGTCATGTATTTCGTTAATGCGTTATTAAAATTAAAAATATCTATCATTTATTTAAATTCTGTCTGACTATAAAGCTGATAAAATGATATGTTTTTCGAAGGTTTAAATGAATATCAAACAAATTACACTGATAAGTCTATTTTACATTTTTGAAGTGTAAACCATTCAAATCATATAAAATCTGTAACGCTAACTTCATTTTATAAATGCATAAAAAATGTTTATAACAATTATATTCAACTTCTTAAAAGCAAAAATTAGCAAGAAATCAAGATCGAGGCTTAATGTAAATTTATTAACTTTTTAACCAAAAATAACAATACTTAATCACGGAGATGATTAAAATGCATAGTTTAACTTTAAACTTAAAACTGTGAAATTGTTTGTCCCTTTAGTTTTATATTTAATGTTTCAATTCAGTGATTAACAGAACATTAAAATAAAATAAAATAATTAGCTTTAATTTATAAATTGTTTAAACAGCAAGTATATAAAAGGAACGAATACAACAGTTTAATCCTAAACGCATTTAGCCTGATACGCATATATGAAAGTTAAGATTAATATCCGAGTAATACTCATGTAAATATATTCTTCAAATGACTAATTATCATTAACATACAATTATTATAAACTAAATTATTATTATTAAATTATTAATTGATTATTAATATTAAAATTAAATAGTTTCTTTGCTTTGTTGGAAATTCTATAAATATTAACTATAAACGAAATGTAATGAGAAGCAACATAAAACTAAATTTTGAAATCTAAATGAATATAAGTGATTTAAAATTTTATAGAAATAGTTAAAATGTATTATTAATAATTAATTATGATACTAATAAATGTCTCATACTTACATTTATAAAACTGGTATGAATATGAATGTTAATAAAAATGGTATTGATGTTGAATTCGAAGTTACTGGAATCAACAATTTATCCGATTTAAATATTTTTACTTGGTTTTTTTCCTATATTTATACATCTTTTTTGGTACAATCCAAAGCGGAAAATTATTTTTTGATTTATTTGGTCTGTTTATTACATTTAACAATCTGTATAACTCTTTATGAACCGTTTTCTCGCCTAAAGGAACATTTAGTTGAGCTTTAATTTTTTTTAACTTATTGTGGCAGTGACCATGCCAACTCTTTATGGAAATAGAAGCCATTATTTCTTTTAAGGTCTTTTGGTTCAACTTATTAACTTTTGTTACTTCATTATTAAATTTTTCAACAGTTACTTTAAAACTACTTTCTGAAGCTTTTAAATTGTTCGTTTCTTTCACTATATTTGAATTTAAGTCTTTCGTTTCTTTAATTTTACTAATTATATTTTTTTCGTTTCCTTCCCGTGACTTATTAGTGGTTTCTATTGTTTTATTTAAATTATAATATTCATTTTGGACTGTTTCTTTATTTTTATTAAGTTCTTCAAGTTCTTGGTATTTTAAATTATACGCTTCTTCCACACTCTTAAAATTGTTTACAGAATTTTTTACACTTTCTTTTATTTCCGGTTTTATATGTTCTTCGCGAATTAAGTTTTTAACACTTTCTTTTGTTTCCGACTTTATATGTTCGTCACGGATTAATTGTTGTATTTCATTTTTATCGTCGATGAAAAATAAATCGTTTACTAAATTAAATATTTTATTATTATATTTTAATTCATTTTTTTTCTAAATTTATTTTTAATTTTAGTTTTTTCATAGTCTCGTAGCCTAATAAAATGTTAAATCTTTCGCAAAACGGAAATATTAAAAATTTGACTTTTTGATTAATTCCTATCAGGGGCATTAGGTCAATTATCACGCTTTGTGAACCTTCCGCTCTTCCCGTAGGGGTTTTTATTGCGAAGTCCTCCTTAATTTTTTCCGAATAACATGGAATGTGATCGGGGTGTATATAATTTTTTGTGGCACCCGTATCAATTAACCATTTATTTCCTAATTTGTCGATTAGATTGGGTAAATCATTATTTAAATTCAAATCGTTCAACTCTATATTACGCGTAGTTTTTTTTTTGTTCATTTTCGGCAATTTGTTTATTATTATGTGATTTATTACTTAAATTTGGTCTAAGTCCGGAGGTCTGCTCGTGCTCGGGCCTGATTCTAAAAAAATGGTTCTGTTTTTGTTCTAGTAATTCATTACGCTCTTGTAATATTTTTATTTGTTTATCTTTTTCTTCCTCTATCGCGTGCACTCAATTAGAGACCGCTCTCATTGAAATTGTATTAGAGTCTACTTTGGGTTGCTGATAATTTTGTCTAAAATTTCTAGAGGGGGTTTTATTGAAAAATCTATTTTGCGACTGGGGGTCCCACGGTTGATTATAAATTCGAGTTGAATATTTTATAGCTCGCTGTTGTGGCCGGAAGTTATGCCGATTATTATTGTTAAAGGAATTAAAGGTTGAACCTTGTTCATGCTGATACTGTTGCGGTCGGTAGTGTTGAGTTTTATTATGAGACGTATATTGCTCGCGATGATATTGATGGGGTCGGTAATTTTGGTAGTCATGTTGGTTATTAAAATTCGGTCTATATTCTTTATTTTCATAATTATTGTCAAAATTTTTCTTTTTATAATTATTTTGAGCTGAGTTATTTTTATATTTTTGTTTGCCTCCGTAATGTCTGTGGACGATGTAAGCCGCACTGTTTCTTAATATTTCCTCGAGGTCTTCTAACGAATCAAATTTAATATGGTAAATAAAGTCAGTTAATGCTGGATGTAAACTATGAACTGCGTAATAGTGATATCTGTACATTCGTCTTGTTTGTCAAGTATTTCATTATCAGTATAAATACGTGCGTATAAATCACATCTTTTCAGGCCCAGTCGTTCTAAGAAATCGAGTGAGTTTTCATTGTGATGAGTACGCGTATTTAGTATTTCCGAAATAAGTTGTTCCCAAGTTCTTGTGTCCTGATATTTTTTCTTTAAAAATTTTATTATTTCCTTAACAGAACTAAATTCCTTATCATAAACGGCGACTTTGGCTTTTCCGGTTAATTTGTTTAATATAGTTAAGAATAATTTAGCTTGGTTGGTATTTTTATGCGTATTATCCTCCTTACAATATAAATTATATAAAAATTCGCTATTCCTAATAAAAACTACCAATTGTAACGGATTTCCGGGATTAGTACTAGGTCGTGATTTTTGACGTAACGCTAGCTAAATAAAAGGATCGCGGTTTGGAGTTTTTAAAAAGAAGCATTATTGAGTGACATACATTGATACAAGAAAAAGCACAATTTATAGCCTATTACAATACTTCGATCTTGGTATGACCGCACGCATCAACGGCTACGTACAGAATGTCTCCAGAATGAGGCCAGGTGGAGGTGGCCTTTTATAGGGTTTTTTATGAGAGGGGATATCATACATTTTATTGATATTGCTAATCCTATTGAGGTATACATAAATATATATATATATATATATATATATATATATATATATATATATATATCAATAGGTATATATATTATCAAAATAATGTAAAAATATTTTGTTTGTTTTACCTCTAGAAAAGAAATAATAAAAATTTATATTGTGCGAAGAATTTATATTATCCTAGAATACAACTTCGCATTAGCATCACTTATCAACAAAACTGCAATTTTTTTTTTTAATGAAAAATTCACATTACTAATTGTTCTTTGTAAAATAAATTTGACCTACCTCAGACAAACGGCTAGTTTTTCTCTGGTACTAATGGCTTTCCTGTAGTTAGTATCCCTTTCTATAATATCTTCATGTATCAGGTCGTCAATTTGCTCGAACTCGGACCGAATCATCCGGAAGTAATTCTGGAACCGACCACTTGGCAGTTTATCAAATAACATATGGAATTCCCCGTATTCTGGTCGATCCTTCGCATATTCGCATAGCCACTTCCTATCGAGAGCATTCGATGCTGCTACACATGTTAAAATAAAATCGTAAAATAAGAATCTGATTCTTCACTTCGCAAACAGTGTACTGCGTTCCTCTCGGCTGTCTTACACTGACTGAACTCAAGTCAAGTCTCGGTGGCGCGCTCCGACTACGGTCTGGTCCGGTCGGCTTAATTGGGGGAAAACGTGGCGGTTGAACTTGAATTCTGGCCAAATCACCTCCTTTCACAACCGTTGGCTCAGAAACAGTACATCCTTACCTAAGTACTGAACTCAAGATCCTTCATGGGTTGTAAGTGGTACAGGTTTCATTTTTTTTTCTTTTTTTTTTTTATTGTAATTTTATGTTTTTTCCATCGCCATATAATATTCCACTTTATGGTAAAGAGAAGAGCGGAATTTTATCAATACACTATTAAAGAAAGTCACAAGCACAGAGCGATATCAAGCATGCAATGTGGGTGTGGCCATATTGAAACTTAATAAAACAACATCCATAAAACAACAAAGTATTTATAATTTACAACCCTTTCATCATTTTTATGGTTAAATTGAATCATAAAATTGAAATATTCTCTCTTGTAGATCATAGTATTACTGAAAATTGCGATATTAGCGCAAACCTTTGCTGCTCAATGGTGCCTTGAAACTGCAGCAAGTTACTCTCAGTGCCAAAATTTGTTGTTTTATCCATTTCTTTATCGAAAGTCATGTAGAGTCATCTCGCCTCATATCACCAGATTAGTGCCACAACTTGCGCTTGTCCTAAAGTTATGTAGAGGTTGCCAAGAATGAATAAATAAAATGAGTGGGGTTAAATCCTGGGCCTATACCATAGGCTTATAAGAATGTATAAACTACAATGAAATGATGACTATGTTACTGCATTATACTTACTGCAATAATTAATTATTCAAACTTCAAAACTCATAGTATATAAGAAAAAATCTTTTACTTTAAAAGAGTTGAATTTTATTTATGTCTTTGATTATTTAATTGATTAATAATCAAATAAAGTTTTAAGAGAGATTCATACCCATGCTAGATTGATTTAATATTTATAATGCCATGACGATGCCCATTGTATTATTAATTGTTAAGTGATGTTTTAATTTAATTTTATGTAGAGATATTGAGGAATGTCTTTCTCTGAATGTTATGTAAGTAAAAACAAAAATAAACATAAATAATATAAAAAAACAAAATCATTTCCTATTGAAATTAAGACATCAGTTGCTAAAAACACTTTCATCTTCAAAAACCAAACATATTAAATTCTTCTTTCAAAACATTTTTATTACAACCTAGATAACTTAAAACCAACACAGTGAACCTAAAAAATGTATATATATTTCTGTCTGTTTTCATCTTTTTAAAATATAAATATTTTATTAAAATGTTACTATTAATACTTTTTATTGAACATAGCAAACTGACAAGGCCTAAACTAATACCATAGGATCCTGCAATATTCCTGTTATAGGGAATGCCCTTTGTCAAAAGACTGAAAATTGTAATTGTTCACGTAATTGACTATTGATTAAAATAATAATAATAAAAACATAAAATAAAACAACCAAAAATAAAAAATATATAGAAGGAAGCGGAAAAACGGTGAATGTGACAAAAATAAAACATTGAAAAGAAAAGAAGAGAAATAATTTGAATAAAAACAGGGAAGTAATGAAAGAGTTAAGCTCTTATCTAGCTTATTAGTAAATGAAATAACACTTAAAACATTCCTTACTCTTACTGATATCAGAACCAGAAGATTTAATGGGAAGACATTGCCTTGAAAACTTTTCTACCTTTCGATTGCCAGTTGATAACTCCGTGAATATCTTGACCTTCCCACCCTGGCTAGAATAGGTTGGCAACCTGTAGGATAACCCATCCTTCCTGCCCTAGTTGGAGTGTATAAGGAAGTTAAGTCACAATAAAAAAACAACTCTGTGAATAATTAAATCTCATTTGACAAAGTCCTTCTATGGAGTTTTGTTCTCCCTCTTTTCTTTCTGCCAGGGTTTTATAAACAGGCTGATCGCAACAAATGGACTCCCAGCGCATTTTTTTCGCAATAATCAAAAGTGCGAAGTTCTTATTGGTGAGGAAATGCCACACCAATTCGCTTTGTTCATCAATAATCATGTTTATTTATATAAATGTTTTTTAAACGGTAAATTTGGCAGATGTTTTCAATCGATATATAGCTACTTCTTTCGTATTATCTGCTACAGATTGGAATTAACACCAATCATGTTTGTAATTATTAGAAATCTTGTAGAGAAATCCTCCCATGTTGTGAATTATTTATCAAAATAAAACTATCACAATATTATAATATACATTTAAAACTTTAAATGCAAATGTTTATTTAAATACTAAGGAGACCATGCAATTACGCTATTTAAAATAAAATGTTTTCTTATAGTTTGAAATTCTCAGAACCTAAGGTGCCATAACAATTTCTGAAAAAAAAAGTTGAACTATTGAAAGTTCATAAATATACATATAAGTAGAAATCCTTTTTTAATTTAAGAAATTGTTTAGTTTTTGTAATTCATATGAATGGAAAAGTTGTCTAGTTATTTCATCTGCTTGGAGGTAAAAGTTACATTGTGAATTTTTTTCCGAATTCGACGAAAAGTCATTATGTGTTGGTATTATCACTATATGTATATATAGCTACTTCAGTATTATCTGCTAAAGATTGGAATAAACACCAAACATATTTGTAATTATTAGAAATTTGTTTGTCGAGAAATCCTCTCATCTTATGAATTATTTATCAAAATAAAACTATTAAACAAAAATTATTGTAGTGAAAAAAATCCGTTTAACCAGACAACATTTTTCAGCCTTTTACACAGTACATTCAATAAGGCCCAATCGACGTCGTTTTACGTTTGAAAATGCATTTAATTTCAAACTGCTTTCCTCACAATGAATAAAGTTTTTTTTAATATTTATTGTTTAAAATAAAAAAAGTTTATAGTATAGTAACAACAAATAGGAGTGTGGTATTTTACGGTTTATGTAGAATAAATATTTAATGTCTAAATAGAAAGCTTTTTAATGTTTACATATTTTACTCATTTTACATAGATACTTCCATATTTTTATAAAAATCAATATATATATGTACATATTTGGCATTTTTAATTACATGAAAATCCTAGCCCTAGTCATTAAGTTTATATATAGTTGTTAAGTTGATATATTTTTGGTGAATTAATTATTATTATTTGAATCTATCACTACTGAAATTAGTTTTATTAGTATTTTAGTACGTATTAAAAAAAAATGCATAATTTAAGAGGGTAGTGTATGATGTAGAGGATTGCGGTGTATAATGTATTAGTTTTAATAAATAATGAGTAATATTAATTGATAAAGAACTTATATCATTGCTTCAAACAATCCATGCGTTCGGATCTATATTTAACAAACTGTTATTTATAATAGGGTGCCCAATTATGGCCTAATATAGTCTATTGCCGTTAAATCAAATGAAGGCGCTATTTAAAATTAAAAAGAAGTTAGCATGTGATTCTCTACCTAGGCAAGACGTCAGGGCAAAAAAGGTGAGAGTCGGAAGACTTAAGTTTGTCTGTGGTCGTCATATAAAGAGGATAACACTTGGCTGTACTTATTTTTGAACTAAGTTCAGAACCTACTCCTGGGTGTAATACTTGAGATATATTTAAAGTGTTTGGTTATTTTGGAAGCAAAGAAACGTCAGTTTTAGAATATTGCTGAGATTTTATTCCAACTTTTTTCCATGATATTTTTATTCTGATCGTTTATGAAAAAACAACTTGCACCCTAGTACGGCCTATTATTTTCTGGGTAGGACACTATTGTTATTTCGATCATGTTTTGCCAAACCAAAGTTGTTATTAGGTACTTATATTTAATTGCTTGTTCCATTTATTGTTGTTGATGTTTTCTATGTAGATGGCTTCTCCTAAAGAAAAAAAATATAGGTTTCCTCCACAATCCGGCCAGAAGCCACTAATATTTTATTGGATAATACCTATTGCTTAGGTGATTTTTTTTTTTTTTTTTTCCAATTTTTATCAGGAAACATATTGCAGTATTTAAGAATACTTAGGTGACAAAAAATATATAAATTTTAAACTTAAGTGATATTTAATGAATGCGAGTCACAAAAGCTCATTTCTTACAATCGACTTTGTCAATTATCTCTTGTTCCCTACTCCAAAAAAAACATTTAATGGGGTTTAAAAACCATACTCAAACCATACTGAGTAGTGATTTAACAGTAGAGTGTATAATCATTTTACTTTTTTATGTTGTAATTAGTTTGATTTTCAAAATGTTTAGGTTAGTTCTCTAAATCGTCGTCAATCGTTAAGAAAAATAGCCCAAAACATGTAGGTAATGGTTTAGTTCTTGTGGTCTGAACCCCTTATCTCGTAAGCTGGTGCCGCGAACGATCCGACAAAAGACGGTGATCTGAAAAGTCTGTAGGGAGCGAAGGGTAGTCCTGTGCATGTGGTGCAGCAGTGGAGCGCCATGCAGGAGATTAAGACTTATGATGAATTTATAGATTTGGATTTTATAGCCGGAGGTAAGGAAATCCAAATCTCCCAAAAGGAGGTGATAAAAGTGCCCACACCCTGACTTGATTGATCCTGTTTTTGACACTTTGGAAAGGTGAGATGCAATATTTAGCTGGATATGGACTGCTCGAAACCGTCAACAGTGAAATGCTTTGGCATTTTTACATATTTTCCACGTTTAGTAAATGAAAGTACTATGGCACAAGTTTCTTAGAATTCACCTTGCTGCATTGATGCTGCAGGACTTCAGCGCCCCGACGATAGTAGAGGTCGCTCTCTTAGCCATCTTGAGGGCCCGTCCGAGATTAAAGCTGGAGTTGCATACGGCGATATGCCTGTGTAAGCACCCACTACCCCCTCAGAATTATTTATGAATACCACTGAAGATGTTAAACAGTAGTGGCCGTAGCCCTGATCCCTGTGGTACACTCCAAGTGATGAGGACTGACGAAGACAGGCTTTCACTGACTCGTACAGCAACTGATCCCCCACTGAGATAGCTTACAATCACATGATAAAGGGAGGCAGGAAACTGAATTTTTCCAGTCGGTGGATCGAAGCTTGAGTCAATCCAGCCAAAGGCAATCAAAGGCTTGAGTGCAATCCAGCAAGATGACCGCCGAGATGGAATAAATCTTCACGGTGGCAGTGGTCGTGGTAGTGGATCAATCGTACGAAATCCTTGATGATGTACGAAAGGAGGCTGATCGAACGGCAACATTGTTAGATCTCTTCGGTTTCAGACCGCAGAGATATAGGCTATCCGGAGGCAGGAATTAAACATGTTTAGCAAGAAGGCTTTAACCTTCCTGGGTAAAATCTTCAGCAACGTCGAGGGGACGCCGTCCAGTCCAGACGTTTTATTTCCTTGATGCGGTGCAGGAAAGATTCGAGCTCCTGGTATATTGAAAATATAGCCGCCTCGTTGTTTCGACTGTGAAGCAAGAGGATGTTACGAAGCATCCTTCGTCCTTTCCGTGACCTTGGCTGCGTACGCTCTGGCTTGAAGTTCAGCCGGTTTTGTAGGTTTCATCAACTATTCCCTGTTTGCCGGTTCTCTTTTTTCTACCGAATGTTCGGACCAACTTCCAGAACCGCCGATGATCTCAGGCCCGGAACCAAGGTGGGACGGGGGGTGGGCGGCAGATTTCAAGGGGTGGCCAAATTAAAAAAAAAATTATTTGTATTAGTATATATATATATATATATATATATATATACTAATACAAATAACGGTTTTTTTTTTTTTATATATATATATTATATATATATATAATTAAATTAAACTATATATATATAGTTAAAGGTGCAGGTGCAAGCCTTTTCCTAGAAACTGATTCATGTACTTTGCTTATTCTATATAATCCCCCCTCTCCTTACCATTCTTTCTCAGTCTGTTCCCACGCAGTTACTATGTTAGTTGTTCATTAGAATTAGTTGATACCCCTTGATTGTAAATTGTGCTGCTTCATAATAAAACCATTTCTTTTTTTAAAAACCCCTTCAGACTTGGCAATAATTCGGACTTCAGGGCTTTATTTAGTACGAAATTAACTTCATAGAAGATTGTACGTGGTAAAGAAGATCTTATTAAAGGTTTCCAACACAAGTTCATGAACTTGGACCAAGAGAAGAATACTGAACTTCAAAACTGTAAGTCCTTAATTTATAACGACTTTGAACTTCATCTTCTATTTTCATTCTTCAAGAGATGAACATCACTCTGGATCTTAGAATCAAGAAATCGACACCAGAAGATTGATTGGTCTTTTGATAAGGCCTTGCTGAAGGAACGAGGATTGAAGAAATCAATTTATACAAGGTACATCAATTTAAGCAATTATTATATTATAAGATAGTAGAAAAAATTATTAATTATATCAAACAGAAATATCAAAACACTAGAACAAGAGAACAGCTAATTGCAGAAATATTAAACACGCGAAGTTTTCATACCGAAAATCCCCGTGATTTTATAGATAGGTTATCAATGAAACGTTGTGATTTATTTGCTAGAACTTATTCCTACAATGAAATAATCGATAAAAAAAGCTAAATGGCTAGATATGATCGTCAGATCAGTCACCATGCTGTGCATCAACTACATCCAAATCTAACTGACTTTATTTATCAAATTAAATTCGAAACACTTGAGGATTTGGACGAAATACTCCGAAATAGTGCTTCTCATATTGTCCAAAGACTGTACCCTTGACATGAAGAAAATAAAAAAACTTCGAACCAATTTACTCATCAGCAAAAACATATTAATAAAGAAAAACATAATTATAAACAACAGTTCCGACAAAAACCATTTTTTCAAAATCAGCGATTTACCCGCAGTCTAACCTATATTATCAAAATCCATATGATTTTAACAATTAAAGACCATTATGGTCAAACCAAAATGTATGACAACTGGAAACTCAAGGTGTTAACAACCAATGGTCACCGCAGGACGACCAACATAGATGTTTTAACAAACAACCTCCGGGAAATTTTAAACAAAATCAAAATCAGCCTATCACCGAAAGATCCAAACTTATAAAAACGAATTTCGTTATAAGAACTCCTACTGGTCCTGGAGCAGGTGCACATAGTGTAATTCTCTCACTAGAACCTCTAATTGGAATAAAAGCATCTTCGGAATTTCTAATTTAGCCTTTCTCGAATCGATTTCATATGTTATTAGGTTATGAGACAATAAAAAATCTTTAAACACACATAGATAATGAAAATGGAATTCTAATTATAAAACATAAAAATAACGTAAGAAGTTTTTCTTATTTGTTTTCCTATTTATACGCGTAACTATCGTTACCTGGAACAATTTAAAGAGCAAATAAATATTATTGAATTACAAAAATTGTTAAGGGATGGAATTATTAGACCTAGCATTAGTTCTTATAATTCGCCACTCTGGATGGTGCCGAAAAAAATGGACGCTGGTGTTATTAAGAAAGCTGGTATTAAGAATGGTCATTGACTATCGAAAAATTAATCAAAATACTGTGAAAGATAAATTCCCCTTACCCAATATAGAAGATGTACTTAACAGGTTAAAAGATTCAACCTGAATATCAGCATCATTGAATTAACTTCCGGTTTCCACCAAATATTATTAGACGAAGAGTCTATTCCCAAAACGGCATTTTCTACGGAAAATGGCCATTTTGAGTTTGTTCGAATGCCACCCACATTTTAAAGGGTGATGAATATGGCTATAGAAAATTTACCACATACATTGGTATATGTTGATGATATAATTATCTACTCTAAAAGTGAAGAAGAACATTTAAAAGATATTGAAAAGGTATTACAAAGATTAAAAAAAAAATATAATTTATCAATTCAACTAGATAAAACCGAATTTCCCAAAGAAGAAATAAAATTCTTAGGTTACATAGTAACACCTAATGGATTACGAACAGATCCGACAAAAATTGAAGCGATTCAGAAATTTCCAATGCCTTATGACGAAAAAACAACCCGCCAATTTTTAGGCATGACGGGCTACAATCGAAAATTTATAAAGAACTATGCAACAATATCTAAACCTTTAGGTTCGGCAATTAATAACAAACAATATAAAACTGAAGAGTTCAAAAAAGCATTCTATCAATTATTGGAACTTATTTCAAACACCCCAATCTTATCCTACCCTGATTGGAATAAACAATTCATTCTCACTACTGATGCTAGTTATAAATCGATTGGCTCTGTCTTATCGCCAAAAGATGATGATGGAAGAGAGCATCCAATCGCGTATACCTCAAGGGTCCAAAAAGGAACAAAATTATTGCACAATTGAAAAGGAACTTCTGTCAATCGTTATCTCTCTATGGTTCGAAATTTATTCTTAAAACTGACCATAAACCCCTTCTTTGGATTTTTAATATGATAAACGAAAATAGTAGAATAATGAAATGGGTTTGGAGACTCCAAGAGTTTGAATTTGAAATACAACACATAACAGAATAATCAAATTTCGTTGCAGATGCACTTTCGAGAAATTCTGAATTACATATAGTAGAAAACGATATAAATATTGATCAAATTATAAATAACACATCCAGCGATAATAACCCGGAATACGAAGCTCTACAAAAACAATCGCAGCAATTACAAGAACAACCTAATGATGATATCGCATCAGAATACGAAGCTCTACTAGAACAATTGGATCAAACACAAGAACAACCAATCCGAAGAAAAGAAGATCAAGAAAGTCAAGAAACCCAACACTCTCAAAAGAAAAAGAAAAACCATTAAATGTAGAAAAACATCAGATTATTATTAAAAGAAACAAGAAATATAATTTAAAATTTGAAAAAAAATTTACAAACAAAACGCGTCATATAATTTTCATAAACAATAAAAATTGCCTAGAAAAAGCATTAACTAAAATACTAAAACCAGATACAACCTATGGTTTATATTGCTCACACCAGCTAAAAATATTAGAAAAAGAATTCGAAGATTACTATATGACAATAAAAGAAATAATCACAAATCGTTTCCCGGACATAAAAATAAAAATATATTTTACGTTATTACGAGATATAGAGAATCTTGACGAGCAACTTGAATTAATTAGTCAATATCATTTAGGTAAAACCGCGCATAGAGGAATTTTGGAAACAATGGAAAAACTTAAAAGAGAATATTACTTTCCTAATATAAAAGATAAAATTATTGCAACAAGTTAAGCCTTGGCTACCGAAAACATTGAGCGGAAGACTATTTTAGGGTGAGGCGTTGCACCAATTGCTCCAAGTTCCACCACTCCAGGGAGCGATGTGAATCCCTTACTTCCTGTCCCAACTGCTCAGGTAACCATACTCTTAAAGAATGTAGAGAGAATACCCGAAAATGCCCTAATTGCTCTGTGTTCAACAAACACAGACGTAACGAACATACAAAAGTAGACGAAAACCACTCAGCACTGGACAGAACATGCCCTTCTTATCAAAGAGAACTCAATAAACTCTCTCAAAACACGGACTTTTAATTAATTCATTATGACTACATTGTATACTAAAATTATTAAGGTCAGTAACATTAAAGTATTACAAGTATAGTATAGTAACATTAAAGTATTACAACTTAACACTCATAAATCAAAGATATGTATAAATTATATTAATCGTTTTATTTTAGACAAAACCATAGACATAGTACTGTTACAAGAATCTTGCTCTTGAATTTTTAAAACTACAGGTTTTTCACATCATTTTAAAATTTATCAAAAATATGTTTCAGGACCTCGAGCTGCAATACTGATAACAAACAAAACATTTCACTGACACAAAATTCTGATTCCGATTGCTGCACTGTTGAAACAACAATTTACGGTTGTAAATTCATATTTATCTCTGCATATTTTGATATCAATCACGATATCAATAATGACATAGCTAAAATTCGATTAGTGTTACAAATATATAAGAATCATTACGTGATACTAGGAATCGATTCTAATAGTTTATCCATATTTTGGCAGGATAAAAAGTCAATCCCAGAGGACGTGTTCTAAAATCTTTTATAACATCCCAAAATTTAGTTTTGATAAATAAACCATTTAGTCTTACGACATTCGAGAGTACGAAAGGGAAAAGTAATATTGATTTAACCCTATGTAATATTAATGCATCAAAATTAATACAGGGATGGAGAATATTAGGAGACAACTTTTCGGATCACCGATCGATCTTTTATCACATAACCTTCCAACCTAACTTTATAGCAGAAACAAATAACAATTTCCCAATAACTCGATACATTACAAAGACAACAGACTGGGAAATTTGATAAAAACTTAGAAGTACAATTAATAAAACAGTTTTCTATCGATAATATAAACCTAAATACTGCACAAATAGAGGTAGACATAATTGAAAAAATTATCAATTATGACGCTGACATCGTTATCAATTCTTTTATGAAAGCGTTAACTAAAGCATGTAATATGTCTTTCAAAATCGTAAATGCAGCGAATAATAAAAAAAGAAGGCGACGCTCAGTACCTTAGTGGAACCAACAACTCATAGAAATAAGAAAACTACTGACAGTCTGAGACGAATATGCCAAAGAACAATGAGTAACAAAAACTCAGAGAACAACGTAAAAAAGTTTATCTTGAATCAAAACACAAGTATGAATCGCTAATTATTAAATCAAAAATTGAATCTTGGAAAGATTATTGCACCAACACTTCTAATCTATGGAGCTGGATTTATAAATATTAAACCTCAGATTAAGACTCAGGTTGCACTAAAAACAATACTAACCGACCAGCAACAATATACCGATGGTTTCAAAAATACCATGGAATATATTTTGGATACTCTAGTACTTCAAGACACAACCAACAATGAAATAAAAGAACACAACTATAATCTAAGATAAAAATTAAATGAACCACCAAATACAGAAAACGACAAAATGTCAGAAAATGAATAGATATTGTATGTTTTCAGACAATTGAATAGAAAAAAGTCACCAGGTTATGACAATATTACTACCAACATACTACAGCATGTGACCATTACTTACCCAAAACTGATTACCAATATTTATACAGTTTTTCGGTTACAAGAAAAGGTTCCTAAGGGTACTAACAAACTTAGACCGATAACAGTATTACCCATTATGGGAAAAGTTTTAGACAAAATTATAAACAGTCGTCTAAGCTACCATTTAACGACAAATGACATCATTAGTCATAATCAATTTGGCTTTATGCCTCAAAAAAGCTTGATAGATGCCCTTTTCAAAACCGTTCAGATAATTAATTCGGCCCTCCAATCTAAATTAAATATACTGATGCTAAAATTAGATATATCCGCTGCGTGGCCCATGATAATGGAAAATTTAAGAAAATACCAAATAATATATTCCACTTAGTCTCAAGTTTTTTCCGTCATAGGTCCGTTGAACTGAAAACAAACAATCATTCCCTCACCAGATCACTATCTATAGGCACGCCACAAGAATCAAGCATATCACCAACTTCGTGGAATATATTGATGAATACCATTTTCAAAATACCATTAACAGAAAATGCCCACATTATCACATACGCTGATGACATCCTAATACTAGGTAAAGAGAGATCATTTTCTCAATTACAATTTATGATAAATAATACACTGGTTATTCTCGATAACTGGTCAATATGATGAACAGTACCGACTGGGAAAATGCTTCTCAAACAATCAGGCCGATAAACTAGCCGTACTGATGGCCTCGGATTATATCATTAAATATTCAAACTAATTTTCGTCAAAAAAATTTAACATTTATACTGACAATAAAATTTTGATATATAACATTAGAAACCCCAAATATCATGACTTACTGACGGAAAAAATAAGACAAAATATATTAAAATTACTGAACATGGACTTGAAAGTAACAATTACATGGATTAAGGGCCACAGTGGGAACATGGGAAATGAACTAGCCGACAAGTTGGCTAAGGTTGCTTCGAGAAACAGTTTCCTCCCAATTACATATGACAAAGTCCCTATAACCTATATCAAGAGATTTTGAATGACATGATAAATGTTTGGAATCAAAACTGGCAACAGACTACAAAAGGACGACCTCAGCACAACTTTATTCCAGATATCACACTTACTAACTACGACAAAATTAAAAGTACACATTACAAAGTGACCCAATTCTTGACCGAACACGGACAAAGGAATGCCTATTTGAACCGATTTCATTTACTAACTCACCTACATGCCACTGCGACAAACACAACAGACTTTTCATCAAATTCTATACAACTGCCCTCTTTTTGACAACAAGAGAGTACATCTTATAAAATCCATACTATTAAAAAGAGATTGGCCGCTTCCAGAGAAGGATATTTTCAAAAAATATATCAAGGAAATGAAAAAGTTCATCACTGAATGTGATTTAGAACTCCTCAAAGAAGTGCAGAAGACGACCAAAGACGTGGAGCCGATCTCATTGATGTTTTTAGTTTTGTTTTTATTTGTTTTGTGTTTATTTACTTATGTTTTGTGTTAATTATGAAATTTTCACTTAATTTTGTTTTGTGAATTTTGCTTTTTTTTCATTGTTTATTGTACCAATTCGAAATTCAACATAAATACTTAAATGTAAATTACTTCTAAATTTAAAATATTTTATAAAATACTAAACATGTTAGATACATGTAATATGCTAATTGCATGGAGCATGTGCAGATATTTAAATACACGCCCCTCTTACAGGGTTACTGTAAGAGGGAAAACAAGAAAAAATAAATAAAAATTACAGAATTTATAAATAAATGCGAAATTTGTAAACTTACAAATTATGAGAGAAAACCTTTAAAGGTAAAATATGAACTAACCCCTACTCCAGACAGACCATTTATAGTATTAATGATAGATGTATTAAAATATAATAAAAATAACATATTCACAGCTGTAGACGCGTTTTCCAAGCGACTATTTACTCACCTTTTACCAAACGGTAATGCGATCAGTGTATGTAAACCTATTGAATGAAAAATACCTAAGCCTTTACCAACACCAAATCAAATCATACGCGATCAAAGATCAGAAATGAAAAACACCTTAGTATCACAATTATGTCACCTCCATTCAATTGTAATTCATTATACATCGGCACAAAACTCTACTTCTTTAGCACTATTAAACAGACGTCACTCGACAATGATTGAATTACTAAGAATAACATATAAAAAATACCCAAATTATAGCATAGAGAGAATTCTAAATCTAATAACTATTGCTTATAACAATTCGATTAACCAGAACTTAAAACTCTAATGAAACAGCAATTTATTACAAAAATCCTCAAAGTAATATTAAAGCAAAATATCAATACAAAAAGGTTAACTTGTTATTACAGGGTAAAAGGAAAAGAAACATAAAAACACATGTGAATAAAATTAAGAGGCCTAATAAAAAAAGTAAAGAATATTTTAATTTTTCAGATGAAAGTCCTAATCTTCATGCTAATTATGACAATTCTGGTAGTTCAGGTAGCGACAGCGATTAAAATCACAGATCTTTCCAATTCACCTGGAATTTTACATTATACTGTTAAAAACATAAAGGTAATGAATAAATTTTATAAAACATCATTTTTACTATCTCACACTACTAAGAAATGAAATAAATAGATTATACCAAAATAATTATAAATACAACGAATCTCGCATTTATAACATACTTATAGATTCCATTAAAAGTTTAAAAAATCAAATAGACACCATCGACTCAAAGAGAAAGAAGAGAGGTCTTATTAAAGGTTTAGGAAAAGTTATATCTTGGGTCACTGGCAACATGGACTCAGAGGATAAAGAGCACTACGATAATTTAATACAACAAATGTTGTTAAACGAAAGGTCCAGTAAAGTAAATGAGTTAAATTTAATTAATACGAATAAGGATCTCATAAAGAAATATGAACGAGATATAAAATTAATCAATTTCAATTCACGCGCTATCGAAAGAAATTTTAATAAAGTAGATTTAAATTTGCAGTCCTATGAATATTTAATGCATAAAAAAAAAACATCAGAGATAAAGTAGCAAATTTAGCAATATCCCTTGAATTTTGCAAGTTAGGAATAATTCACTCATATTTAATGCAATGTAATGTAATGGCAACACTACCGGCAGATATCAGCTTAATTTCCAGGGACAAAAAATATTTTGGGCTAATTCGAAAATATATTGTTACGAATTCCAAGATGCTATTCACGTCTTTGTCGACTTACCTATAAAAGAAAAACTATATAATGGACACTTATTGATAACTATTCCTGTATTTAGAAATAATGAATATTATATTATAAATAATAAACATAAATTAATCATAGAATACGAAGATAATTATTATAGAGGTAATTGTATTCATGTAAAAGAGTATTATTGTAATAATATGACTCTATTAGAAGATAAGTGTATAAATGATATCCTTAGAAATGGTAATAGCAATAATTGCATAAAAAACAAATGTAATCAACAAGATATATGGTATGACGAATATACTAAACATATATATAAGACAAATAGATTAGTTAAAACGAAATTTTATTCTTACCTAAAGTAAGCCTTGTGAATGTAATCCTAATCATGAGTTACAACCTTACTATACTAATTTGTTTGAAAATGAAACCATGATTAATGATCTAAATATAACTATTAAACCTTATGAAGAATTTTTAGAAATAAGTATTAACTCTTATGAGCACTATATTATTACTTGTCTGATAATTATTTTATTTAGTATACTATTATTTCTATATTATAAGAACAAAAAATGTAAACCTGAAACTCCTGTAATTACCTATTATCCTACTGCTCCTATTGCAAAAACCAAATCATTATTTAAATAATTAACGTACCAGGAGTAACGTTGAATCATCGTTAGTTGTTCATTAGAATTAGTTGATACGCTTGATTGTAAATTGTGTTGCTTCACAATAAATCATTTTCTTTTTTTAAAAAACCCTTTCAGACTTGACAATAATTTATCTATATATATCCGGCCCTGGATGATCTTCATGTGTTTGCCGCAGCTACTCGTACCCTAACGCTGTCTTCCAGTTGCTTAGAGCATGGCTATTTGCCAGATCATGTCACTAATGACCATAAGGAAATTCTAAGGACTGAGTCTTTAAGGAAATACTAATTAGGATAATGAAAGTTAATGCAGTTGATCCCCAAATATACTTAACGATTACTGAATGTTCGGAGGAAGTAAGAACCATTACAAAGCAGCTGATATATAAATTCACATTCACATTTAACGGTGTTACTCTATGTTGTAGAAAGTTGGAAAGTCCTAGAAAGGAATGGTTTCTTTTTATGAGTATTCTTGTTTTTATTAAAATTAAAAATATAAATAATTTATCAAATGATTTACTAGTTGTTTATTATTTTCCTATAATTGTGTATTCTTCTTCCTTGGTTCTACAACCCGCGAGGGGTCAAGGCCGCCCGAAGCAATCTCTGCCATTCAACTCGGTCCCGTGCAGCCGATCTCCAGTCCCGGATTCCCAGAATGGCGCGTGCATCACTCACCACACCGTCCATCCAGCGAAGTCTGGGGCGCCCACGTCTTCTAGCAGAATGAATTTCCTCCTCGAGGATCCTTCTCGGAACAGCATCAGCGCTCATCCTGATCACATGTCCAGCCCACCTGAGTCGACCAACTCTGATAAAACGCACGATGTCACAATCATTGAACAGCTCAGAGATTCCGAATTTGTCCTTATTCGCCAGGCTTGCTCATTAGTATCAATTATCGCTCCGAAAATTCTTCTTAGTACTTTTCTTTCAAATCGGAGGAGTTGATTTTCCTGTGCCCTGGTAAGCGTCCAACTCTCTGACCCATATGTAAGTACTGGTCTAATTAGGGTTTTGTATAGATGCAATTTGGTAGCGCGAGACAATGTACAGCTCTTCATCTGTCGCGCCAGCCCGAAATAGCACCTATTCGCTGTCAAAATTCTTGTAGTGATTTCTTTTCCAATGTATAAGTGTGTATTGTGACGGTAAATGATTATATTTATGACCTAAGTTTGTCTTCTCAAAGTGTTTTGTTTTTTTTATTGAGGAAATCATAATAATAATATTAATAATTAAAAGAAACATTTTTAAAATATTTATTAAAAACTAAGTAATTAAATAAATATTCAATTTTAATTATTAAAATAAATAAATTTGTAAAACATGCAATAATTAATATTTCGTATGATATAATACTTATGGTGTGATTAAGAACGAAGTCTTCTGAACTTATTTGACTTTTTTCTATCTGATTTTAAGCATTTTCAAAACCTCCATATCAGGGAGAATCGGAGTTATACTAAAAAGGTTTTCATTCTGTAACACTAAGTTTCCAAGATAGTTCCAACAGCTCAAATTCAATCCTACCAATGGGCGTGTGTTTATTCTTGCATAAATAGATGGGCAAAATGTGAAAGCGGGATTATCTGGTTCCGTATCTACCAGTTTTCCCCCTACACACATACCAATTGTATATGCTTCCGTAACTGATATTGACTCGCAGAGGGGATGCGCTAAAAAATCTGAAAGAAATAAACATAATTTATATATATATTGCAATTAAAAATGAGTTAATTGAAAATACCTAGGAAGAAAAGAAGAACATGGAAGCATACAGAACTTTATGTTAATACTCACAGCAATATCAACATTAATCTTATGTAATGGCCTGACCACACCCCCAACCATTTCCTATATTTATGGTCACATCATATATCTAAGATCAAAAAGCATACAACATTGCAAATAATGTCTCAGCTCAGGTTTATAAGTCGCTCAGGGGCGTGATTTATGCCACTATTGCAGCAGAAATAGTTTTTTTCATTTCTCCTTTTTCCTTTTTTTCATTAAATAGGCTAACTAAGCATTATAAAGATTGTAGTAACAACAAAAATTACAAAATCTAAATTAAACTTTATTAAAAACTAAGATTTTATAATAGACAACTTAAAAAAATACACTTTTTAACATTAAACAGCTCTATATCTACGTAAGAGCATACGATTAATAACGGTTTAAAAGTTAATGCTAATGCTGTAACATTTTTAATAGAATAATGAGAACGACAAAATTGTTTCAGTTTAAAGCAAATCTTCTTTAATTAGCACTGAAATTATAGACTGCTGCAGAAATTTGAGTGGAACCTTGGTACTTCATTATAATAGTAATAATTATTTTTTTAAATTTTTTATTGAGTAATTATTACAATCTGCCACAAATGTGAGCAATAAGTAATATAGATGGCTTAATGATTACATTCACACATTATATACAGTAAAGAATATATAAAAAAATAATAAAAGAAATAATAAGAAAGAAAGAAAAGAACTATGCTATTCATAAATAATATAAAATATAGAATATACATCTTGGTGAAATATATAAATTAAAAAGAATAATATAAAATAAATAACAGTAAGTGAAAATAAGAAAAAATTAAATTAAAGACTAAACATACAATTATACTTTATTTACAATTTACATTTGTTTTAGAAATCCCCCGACCAGACCCATCCCTCCACTTATGGAAGACAAGCCAGGCACAGAAAATTCCAGCTTTTCTCTCTAGCCACTGATGTAAACAAAAACACAGTGGAGGCTGAATGAGAGCGCTATATACATTCACTCAGGGCATGAGTTGAGAAGCTGCCAATTGCCAGAACTCCAACATAAATACATTTTACAAAAGATCTCGGGGCCACTGCCGTTTTAGTCTGCGAGGAGGGTTATCAGGATATATGATACTGGATAGTAATTGAGCCAGAGGGTTAGGATGAAAGGAAAGGTTGCGATGGAATTTCGAAAATTTAAGAGGCATGAGGTCGAGGATGTATTGTATATTGAGATCATTAGGTAGGGTTTTATTGGAGACATAGTAAGGAGCATTTACAATAGTTCGGAGGATTTTGGATTGGAAGGATTGTATCCGTTTGATATTCGACTTTTCTGCTGCTCCCGACAGCTCAATTCCGCAAGTCCAAATAGGTTTGATGATGGTTTTGTATATGAGAAGTGTGTTTTCAATGGAAAGATAAGATGTCCTATTGTACCATTGAAATAGATAGGAGAACTAGATTTACGGTTGAGGGTAAAGAATACGTTAGTGCATTTAGATTCATTCACTTTGATGCGCCAGTCATTGCACCAGTCTTCAATCAGGGATAAGTGGGTTTGGAGATTATAGGATGCTTTTAAGGGATCTGGATGGGATGAAAGGATAGCAGTGTCATCAGCGAAAGTTGTAAGGAAAGCATCAAGAGTAGTAGAGATATCTGCAGCATAGAGGATATATAGGACTGGACCGAGAACGCTACCTATGGAACACTGGCCTTTATTGTGTAGCAGTTAGAGTACTCCGTTCCACAGCTAACTAGAAAGGAACGGTTAGAGAGGAAGGATCGGAGAACTAGGAATAGTGATTGAGGAAAATATAGATATTGTTTACTTTCAAGTGTGGAAGATATGTGGTCAACAACTCTAAGGCCTTGTTGGACAGTGAAGTGGCTAGTGCGAAATCCAAACTGGCGAGAGGGAATATTTTGCGATTCGAGGATGGGTAGGATACATTTAAGAAGGAGCTTTTCAAAAATTTTTGAAAGGATTTGGAGAAGGCTAATTGGTCCATAAGATGAAGGGTTGTTGGGAGGTTTGCCCCGTTCTAGGAAAATGATAATAATGGATTGCTTCCATAGCAGAGGGAAATGGGTTGTCCGGAGGATGCAATTGTATAGGTAGGTAAGGAACATGATTGCTTTATGAGGAAGTTGCCGAAAGATCTTTGAGCTAAGGAGATCATATCCAAGGGATTTACGGGGTTTTATTTATTTTAGAAGGAATTCGACCTCAGAGGGGTTAATTGCTTTAGGAGGTAAGGAGAGAGCAATTGTTTAATCAAAGAATTCATGGACCGTTGATGTGTAGGTGGGGTGAGGGACATATAGGATGAGGGACAAATATGCTGGAAAGGTGCTGGGCAAATTCTTCGGATCTGTTCTCATCAGAAGCCGCCCATGAACCATCTTCACGTCGGAGGGGATGGGAGGTGGGTTGATATTTTAGGAGTTTCTTAGTGGTGGTCCAAAGGGAGTTATCTGAAGAAGAGAGTGAAGAAAGACAGGAATTGTAGGATTCAGATCTGAAGGTAGCCATGTTTTTTTTTAAGGAGTATGGTATGGTAATTATAGGTTTTCATCATCTGGATGCCTGGTTCTTTGCCAAATGGCTCTGGCATGGCGTTTGGATTGGATAAGGTCCAGTATATCTTGGGATAAAGGATTTTTCTTTCGATCTTTGGGAGAGGAATGAGGTGAAGATGTAGCCCAGGCTGCTTGTTGGATTACGTCTGTGAAGGAATTGGCAGCATTGTCAAGGTGTTTTGGAGTTTTTAGGAATACTTTGTGATCTGTAGAATCGGATATAATTTGGCGGAAGAGGTTCCAGTCTACAGGTCCTCTTATAAATGATGGGGGGCGAGGTTCAGGAATTTGTTTGAAGAGGGGTTAGAAGAGGGATAACATTTGTTTGGAGTGATATGAGTGGATTAATAAGATTTTTTAACTCTGACAGGAAGGAGGTAAATAAGCATGTGAGATCTGAAGTATTTGGGGGAGGAGGAATATGGAGGATCTGATGACGGGTGTGAGGATTAGGTTGGGTTAATGGTACTGGAATATGTTGAGTAGTCTGTTGGTATTGTGGTTGTTTGAGGTTGGGTTTCATGAAATTGAGTCTGTTGAGGAGGAAGCGGCATGGCGCCATTTTCATTCTGGCATCCCTTTCCGTTCAGCATTTCAGCAAATGACACCGAAGAGGTAGCAATGTTCGAAGGCTGTCTTCCTCTGTTCTGCAAGGTTTCTTCGGTCTGGGGTCGATTAGGTTGGAACCTGTTCCGAAGGTTTTTATATGTTTGACAGCCTTTGTAGTTGTCTGGGTGACCTTGTTGGCAGAGGGCACAGACTGCTGGGACCTCTCGGGGTTTGGTGCATTCGTTTGGTTTATGCATTTGCCCACATTTTACACATCTCGGTATGTGATGGCTATACGTTTTTGTATGGTCGTATGCCTGGCAGTTGTGACATTGGAAAATATCACGTTTGGGGTAAGGTTTTTCTACTTAGACTCAGGTATAGTAGATATATGAGACTTCATAAATCTGTTCAACTCCTGGTGTTGGTTATAGATCAACAAAGAATAAAGGTAATGTAGTTTTGCCGCTAGCCCCAGGATGTGCCCTATTATATTTCACAAGACCAGTTAGCTGCCAAACTTTATAGCCCATGGCTGTTAATTCTTCGTTAATAATCTCTGTAGGTGTTGTTAGGTGGAGGTTTCTATATTAATAACTTATTTCAGTGATCGCTCTTCCTTAAGCTGATAGGTGTGAAAATCAGCTTTCGTTTCCGATAATTATATTACTATACGGCGGTAACAATCAGGGGAACCCGGCATAATTTTAGTGTATTTGGTTCAACTTACACAGGAGTATTTTCCGGTGCCGATTATATTATTTAGTTGGCTGCATAATGATGAGAAGTTTCCTACATTTCTGAGAAAGATGGGAGGAGGTCCTGCAGGTTGGGATATAGGATTTGATTCCATGGTTTCTACTGCTATATTCGTTAATATTTGATAAGGATTTGGATTAAAGAATGGGGACTCTTCTGTCATCCCTTGAGTTGAGGTTTGAGGTTCTATAGAGGGCGGTGTGATAGGCGGAGTATTCCTCCTAAACCTACGCGAATTTTGCTTTACTGGTGGACACATTTTAACCGTCTATGGAGCGGCTTCTCTTTGAGTTGGTTTTTGATGACATAACCACGTGGAACTACCTCATTAGTCTCACTCAGTTTTAAGGGGAGGAAAAAAAAAAATTGACGTGACAGCACCCTTTTGTGTTGAAAGCAAAGGGCCCACTGGCAGTGACCGTCAATAGGTATTACCCACACTCCCTACTATTCGTTATTAAACGATCACAAGAGTCTTCATAGCTACGTAAATCACAGTTAATTCAATAAAAAATTATTGTGCTCACAGTAGAATTATTCAGGATTGGCCACTGTTATTAACTATTTGTCCTAAGCACTTTTCCAAGTAGAAAACTAATGAAAAACTCACTAATAAGACAATTTTTTACAGAGCGATATGAACATGAACTAGTTAAAGATGGTGCAAGCGCATAGCTGAATAGTAATAATAATAACCTTTATTTGTTCATATAATATACAAAAACGTTCTATTTTTTTTTCATACCTATTCATGTATGAACAATATCAACTTTTAGTTGAGGATTTAAGTTCGATTGTTTCTATTACTCTTGCAACAACACTAAATAATGCACCTGTAACATCCGTTTCCACTCTTTCCTATCCATTGCTACTCTCTTTCACGCTGCCCCTCCGCAGCTTTTCTTCATCTCCTTGTCCCAATTTGTCGGTGGGCGTCTTATTTTCCTTGCGTGTTCTCTTGGATACCAATCTGTAAGCTGCCTGGTCTATATTATTACTTTCCTCCTGATGACATGTCAGGTCCAGATTCACTTTCTAAGATGTACGTTTTCCATAATATCTGAGAGGTCAGTCCTTGATCTAACCCACTTATTTGATTTTCGATCTGGTCTTGATTTTCCGAGGAGATATCGCTTCACACCTCTGACTGTGACTCTCAACTTGTGGCTAGTCTTCTTGTCTATTATCCATGTTTCGCAACCATAGATCATAACAGGAAGTATGGTGCTCATCCCGAGTTTCCTCTTGATTTCCAGGCTCACTGAGGATCTACATATGCGCTTAAACTTGAAGATAGCGTGCCAACAATGAGTACATATAAATATTTTAGGAGATGGGGTATCACCTTGTCGTACACCTTTGCAAATTTTTATTTTTACTGTTCTATTGCCTAATTTATATTCGGCGTTGGAACTTGAATACATGTCTTCCAATATCTTGCTTATTCTTGAACTGATGTTCGAATCAATCCATTTCAAATCACCCAGTCTGTGCTGCTCAACATTTTTTATTTTCCTGATTCTTTTATCATAGATTCCCTATGGGTGGACATTCACAAAACTCCAATTGAAAAAAAATTTAAAAGCCATATTTTTTATGGCCATTTTAAAATTATGATTTAGTGAATTTTATGACAAAAACGGGGTTTGCGGAAAATTTAATTGCGAAGTCATTTTTAAAGATATAATAATTTAAAAAGTAGTGTGTTCAGTATGAAATGACCTTCAAAAGAACATTATTTTAATTTTCCTATCATTCAAGAAAGTTATTCAAAATCTTTCTCAAAAACTCGAAAAAAATTTAAAAATCGTTAATTTTTAAGGCCATAATTTTTAAGGAAGTAGAAGAGACTCACAAATAATATTTTATTTCTGTGTTGAGTACTACCAGCAGCATGTTTTAGCCTTGAGAATGTACTCCTTTTTTCTCCATGGCTTTTAAAAATAGCTGAAAGCAGGTTTATTTTTTGCCAATTTTCATAGGTCAATTTCTAAAAAGGGACTGAATGAAAACAAGTGTAAATTTTATAAAATGTTCCTTATACAGATAAGAATGCACTAAAAAAAAATTATAACTGAGACTTAACTATGTTTTAAGTTGTAGAGCTGTGAATTTCAATAAAATAAAAACGATACCTTTTAATCAAGCAGATTATCTCATCCAGGACATTTTTACCATGTATTCAGACGCACTAAAGTCCTCAACTATTTTTTACTTAGACTATGAACTCAGCAATAGACTAAATATTTTTAATTTGATTATCTTTACAAGACACTTTGAATTTTTCTTTCAGTTTAGTAATGAGTATGTCGTACTTACTAATTGAAGTTTCTGTAACATTTTAATTCTGAGTTTCTAAATCATTATAGAAAGATTCAACTAATTTTCGCTTGACTGTGCTTGTAATTTTATCATATATATATATATATATATATATATATATATATATATATATATATATATATATATATATTTTTTTTTTTTAGTAAGGTTCTTGAGGTTCAGTCATAAAATAAAAAATCAACTATTTTGGCCAAAATAGTTGATTTTTTATTTTATGACTGAACCTCAAGAACCTTACTAAACATTTAATAGTAACAGTCAAGAAACTTATCCATATGTATATTTTTTTTTTTTTTTGCTAACGGTCAGGCTTTGTTCAGTGTTAAGCTTTGTTATATTTACATAAAAGAGACAGTTTCAAAGGTTCATAAATGGATTCCACTTGATGCAAGGGATTCTTCTCTACTACTTTAAAATGGCCAAGAAAAAATTCAGGATTATTCTCAACATTATTTGTCTCATCTTCGGGTAGTTTTTCGTTAGTAGAGTTCATGTCACTACTTGCAGAGACATATAGGTACAGAAAAGATGTAGGCTGTGCAAGCAGTTGCATATGGAAGAGTTCAAATCTAAACATCTAAAACTCATATTAACTTGTTTCATCAAGAGAACTGATGTGTCAGTTGACATTTTACAATGGGTTTTAACTTACAAACATACTTGTATCATGTACTTAAATATTTTTTTTAATTAATGGACATGTTTAAGTCAAGTATTTCATTTAAATATAAGCTAATTTCATTACTTTAAAACTCTTAATAATAATTTATATATTAACCACAATTTAAACTATTTAAGATAATTTTAAGTCTATAGTTGCTAATCTAGCATTGCACGAGTGTATTAAAAAGGTAGCGTTTTTATTTAAATTCACAGCTCTATAACTCAAAACATAGTTGAGTCTCAGTCACAATTTTTTTGTAGTGTATTCTTATCAGTATAAGGAACATTTTATAAAATTTTCACTTGTTTTCATTTAGTCCCTTTTCACAAATTGACCTAAAAAAATTGGCAAAAACCTGCTTTCAGCCATTTTGGGAAAGCTGGAGAGAAAAAAAGGAGTACATTCTCAAGACCAAAACTTATGCTACTGGTAGTACTACAAGTACTCAACACAGAAATGAAATATTATTTGTGAGTCTGCTCTTTTGAAGGTCATTTCATGCTGAACACACTAGTTTTTAAATTATTCTGATATCTTTAAAAATGACTTCGCAATTAAATTTTCCGCAAACCCCGTTTTTTCATAAAATTCACTAAATCACCATTTTAAAATGGCTGTCAAATAAAAAATATGGCTTGTAAATTTTTTTCAATTAGAGTTTTGTGGATATCTACCCATAGGTAATCCGTGATAAAAGAATCAGGAAAATAAAAAATGTTGAGCAACAAATTATATTTATATTGGGTGATTTGAAATGGATTGACCCGTTCCTATTTTTCAACATATTTTTTAAATAATTTTTTATTGAGTAATTATTACAATCTGCCACAAATGTGGGCAATCAGTAATATAGATATGGCTTAATGATTACATTCACACATTATGTACAGTAAAAAAGTTTATAAAAAAAAATAGTAAGAAAAGAACTAAGCTATACATAAATAATATAAAATATGCAATATACATCTGGGTGAAATATACAAATTAAAAAATGCATATGTAAAAAGAAATAATAACAAATAAATAAATAAATAAATAAAAATTAAATAACAGTAAGTAAAAATAAGACAAAATTAAATTAAAGATTAAAAATACAATTATACTTCAATTAGGATTGATGAATTAATTGCCACTTTTATTGAGATTATTTTATTAGAAAACTAGTTTAAAATGCTAAACATTCATCTTCAGTTATTCGATTAATGTAATGTAAGTAATGTAATGTAATGTAGTTAATGTAAAAGGGAGGGCATGTTTCGTTTCTTAGAGTAAACGGAATGTGTTGGGACTTATGGTGATTTAGTTGTATCTTCCAAAGTTTACACCAGTCTTGTACATCTTGTAAGTGGTGTTGTAAATTCAATGATGCCTGTGTTGGATTTTGGTGTCTAGTAACTATAGCTGTGTCGTCTGCGTATGTGGCAGTAAGAGCCTCAGAACTTTGAGGAATTTCATGAGTGTATAATATATATAGTAGTGCTGCTAGTATTGATTCCTGAGGTACTAGAATTGGGCAAATAGATGAAAGCCCTGAACCATATCGAACAGAGAAAATTCTGTCAGAGAGGAAAGACTGAAGAATAAGATAATAGGCAGGTGGTAGAGTATTCTTAAGCTTGAAGAGAAGCCTCTGGTGCCAGACTTTGTCAAACGCTTGAGTGACATCCAGTAACACTCCGGTTGCATATAATTTCTGTTCTAGTGGCGTCGAAATGTAGTCAGTCACTCTGTGTAATTGTTGAGTAGTAGAGTGTAATTTTCTAAATCCAAATTGATGGTCGGGAATTATTTTGTTGTCAGTTAGTATGTCTAACAATTTTGGATATTGTAATTTTTCGTATAGTTTGGAACATGTAGTAAGTAAACTTATAGGTCTGTAAAAGGAAGGGCTGCTTATGTCTCTGTCTGGTTCTTTGATCATAGTTATATGAGAATATTTCCATTGTATGGGGAATTTTGTTGTCCTATGTATTGAATTGTAGATTGTCGTGAGGAACACTAGTGCCTTTCTAGGAGCACCTCAGCATTAATTAAGTCATGTTCAGGGAATTTTTTTCTTGGTAATTGTCTAATTTGTTCTGCAATTTGTGATGGTTTGAGGAAGGCGGTGGTGGTGGAGTAAGTTGTAAAGGTGTATCTAATGTGTTTTGTACAAAAGTCTCGTGCTCCAATATTGTGAAGTCAGTATGTGGTTTAAAAACAGAAGAAAGATAGATAGCGGAAAATTCAGATTTTTCCTCATCCGATACAGCCCAAGAACCATCCTCATTTCGAAGGGGAGCTGACACCTCACAATGTTTTAGGATATTTCTTGTATGCCTCCACAAATTTCCATCGTCAGCCGAAAGTTTGTTCGTGTAATTTTCATAATTTGTGTTTTTAAATTTGTTAATTTTCCTTTTAAGCTCATTGTTTAGTTGGTTAAACGTTTTTCTGTCTGATGGAAGTCTGTTAGTCTGCCATATTTTACGGGTCCTACTCTTTGCTCAGATTAACTCCCTAATGTACATTGGATAATTAGTAAGTTCTCTGGTTTTGAAGGATTAGGTATTGACGAGAACCAAGGGGCATCTTGTATATTTTGAGTAAATTTTTCCACTGTTTCTTTTGATTCTTCTTGGTTTTTGATCGAGACTGGAACAGAGAGATTGGTGTCCAGATAATTTCTGAACGAATCCCAGTCCATATACTATATAACCTCTTATTAGAGTGGGTCTTTTTTGTGCTTCAGATGGCTCTTTGAAGAGAACCACATATATATATAATGAAATGAAAAAAAATCTTTATTCTGGGACATATTGTCCCCTAAGAATAACAACCTGTATAATAAGTTGGACAATAGTCTGGCTATCTTAATTTCAAATGGACAATAACAAGTATAATAGGTAATATATGAATATACAATTGAAAATAGAACTTTGTGATAAATATATACATGAGAAAAGAAGAGAGAGAAAAAAAGAAAGAAAAAAAGTAGGACAAAAAAAAAAATAAAATAACAATATACTAATAGAATAATTACAATGCGTTCAGAAATAAAAAGAAATATAAAAAAAAATAAGTAAATAAATAAAATAAAATAAATATAGTGAAAAGAAAGGAAAATATATATAGAGAAGAAAAATAATAAGACCTATTTGAATGATAATATGACAAAATATTTACAAATAACTAAAAGGTAATATATATACAATTGATAATAGCACTTTATCAGTTAGAAGATAAAGGAAAAATAATAACAATAATTTATAGGAGAAAAAAACAAAACAGAAACAATTGTTGGAGAAACGAATTTAAATTAATATAATGATATACTCATTGAAGCAAACTCATCGGCATCGGATATGCTTAATTTGATTAACTGACTTTCAATTATCACTCATATTGGCGGGCTGTAACTGGGATTTAAGGAGCTATCGGAATAGAAGAGTTTTGAATGAGTTTAAGGAAGAAGCATGTCTAATTTCAGGAGGGATCGAGTTCCAGAGGGTAGTGGATCGAGCTTGGAAGGAGTGTTGGTATAATGCTGTTCGGTGGAAAGGAGTATATAGGTCAGAGGAACGTGATCTTGTTGTGAGTTGGGAGTGGATGGAAGACTTTAATATCAACAGGTTACAGATGTAGGGTGGGCAATGGTTATTAATGGCATGGTACAGAAAGGTGCCCAGGAAATATTGTCTACGGGAGGATGGATTGACCCACTCCAGGGCAGTGTAGAGGTGAGATACATGGGAACGTCTCGGGGCTCCGAATACAAATCTGATAAAACTGTTCATGATACGTTGTAATCTGTCCCGGAGCCCCATCGAGAGGCCCCCATACACCACACACCCGTAGTCAAACTGAGGAAAAATGAATGAGGAAACTAGGAGTTTTCGTGTGGATTGAGGAAGAGAATGGCGGGGAACGATGAAATAATTTGAGGATTCCTATTGATTTACGGGCTATTTGGGCGATTTAAGGCTTCCAGGAAAGGTTTTGGTCAATAATGATTCCTAGGTTTTTAGCGGAGGAACAGAAGGTGATAGGTTGATTATTCAGGATTAGGGTAGGAAAATCGGTGATGGATCTGAGAAGGGGATTTGAGCCGATTATAATAGCTTGAGTTTTTCCAGCATTTAACTTTAAATTATGCAGGTTGGTCCAAGCACTGATTCTATTGAGGTCTTCCTGAATCTTAGAAAAAGCTTCATATAATTCAGTAGGAGGAAAGGATAAATATATCTGGGAGTCGTCTGCATAAAGGTGGTAGGAACAATGAAAAATTGACTGGGGGAGATCATTAATGTAGGAGTTGAAGAGGAGAGGCGAAATGCTGGAACCTTGGGCTACTCCGGAAGAGAGGGCTAGGAAATTGGATAAAGGTTGATTAGGGATGGATACTGCTTGAGTGCGGTCGGAGAGGAAAGACTGGAACCAATGGATTGTGCTATTGGAAAATTTTAAAGCTTTTAATTTGGAAAAAAGGATACAATGATCAATGGAATCAAAAGCTTTGGAGAAATCTAGGAGTATCAGGACGGTCAGTTTTTTTTTCATCTATGGCGGCATGGATATCGCTTATGATTTTGGTTAGTGCAGACTGTGTGGAATAACCAGGACGGAAACCAGATTGGAAAGGGTCGAGCAAATGGGAACCTTCCAGAAAATAAGAAATTTGGGATTGTACCAGTCGTTCTAAGGGTTTTGAAAGGTTTGAAAGGATGGAGATTGGGCGATAATCTGAAGGTTCGGTGGTATTAGGAATTTTGTTGATGGGATGGACAATAGCTTTTTTCCAGGGAGTAGGAAATATGGCGTTTTGAAGGGAAAAGTTATAGATGTGGACAAGGACCGGTAAAATTTCTGGGAGGCATAATTTTATTAGTTTAACGGGGATACCATCTGGGCCTATGGAATTGGTATGAGATTTTATGATAGAGGAGATAATTTCTGTAGGAGTAATGAAGGAAAAATAAAATTCATTGTCATTGAAAGGTACTTCAGAGGTATAACGGGAAGGAGAGGTGAGAGCAGATGAAACGAAATAGGTGTTTAGGTCATTAGGTAAAATTGGGAAGTTGGATGAGGTTAAGGATCCGGAGGGGTTATAGAGGGAGAGTTTTCGAAGGAGTTGCCATTTTGACTTGGAGTCGGAAGAGGACAATAGGGCTTCGTGGAAATAGGAAGATTTCGCACGTCGAATTCTTACTTGCACCAGGTTACGGAGTACTTTAAATGCTTGATAGTCGTCCGCGAGTCTCGTTCGTCTAAATCGTCTTCGTGCAGCTTCACGCTTTCTCTGCAGATCTTTAATTTCTTTAGACATCCATGGTGCAGGCCGACGGCGAAAGGTGGAGGTTTTAAGCGGAGCGTAGGTATCGAGGATAATGAGGAGATCGGTTGTGAGGATTTCCACCATGGTGTCAATGGAAGAGGTTGAGTGGACTCCACACCAATCTAAGGTTTCGAGGAGAGGTAGGATACTATCACGGTCAAGGGCGTCAAGGTTGCGGTATGTTATGGTTTTAGTAGGAAGCTGATGGGTTTGGAAATCATAGGATATTTGGATTAGGTCATGGCAGGATAGGAAGGACACAGGACATTGGGAGGAGGAAAGGAGGTTTTTTTGAGAATCTATGATATATAGGTTTAACCATGTATCGGACCAGCGGGAATGGTGAGTAGGAGCGAAAGGTACAATGAAAAGACGGAGGGAATAGAACAAGTTATCTAAATAACGCTTAGAGTCAGCAAGAAAATTTGTGTTGAGGTCTCCGGAGATAATAATATTGGAATAGAGAGGAACAAGGTTAAATAAGGAAGATTCGAAGGAAGGACCGAACGGAACAAGAGGAGGGCGATATATCACAGCGTATAGTAGGTGATGATTGCCAGATGAAATTTCTAGGATAAGGTATTCAATGTGTGGGTATATAGATGAGGGAGAGAAATCGAGGATTTTTGTTTTTAAGCTATCGTGGACATATATGCCAACACCACCACCAGTCCGGCCAGCCCGGTCATGGCGGGTAAGAGAGTAATCAGGAAGGGAGACGGAAGAGGAAGGAATGTGGGGCTTAAGCCACGTTTCGGAAATAGATATAATATGGTAAAGGTTTTGTGAAAAATATTGATAAAATTCTTCAAAATGGGCAAGCAAGGATTGGGAGTTGACGTGACAGGTAGTTAGGATACTAGACATACTGGAGAAAGGTTAAGGAAAAGACACTTATGTTTTGGGAGAAAAAAACAAAAAAAAAAAAACAACAAAAAAACTGTTATATTAGCAGAAAGGAACATTATATATTGAAAATTGATTAAATAAATGAAAAATTTAGATTTAAACTTTGTAACCAACAAATATGAAAAGTTAGGAAAATAAAATGAAAAAAAAGATGTACAACTATTTATGTTGGAAAAAATTTGAAAGTCGAGTGTATGAGAGAAACAAAATTCAAAAGTAAGCATAGGCGATACCACGAAATAAGCCAATATAGTGCGAAAAGGTGACAGAAAGCGGATTAGCAATGTAAAATTGGAAATCAGTAAAATAAAATGAAATAAAAAAATTTACAGAATGAATTAAAAATACTAGCGTAGGCATAAATTAGTGAGATATATATATTAGGGATATCAAATTTAGGTGTCAACGATACCATGCAATTAGTTTCAGTGATGTCAAGGAATAACAGTTTCACTCGAGCTATAAAGGAAAGTCAGATGAAAACTTCCAGATCCTGGGGCCGGTCGATAATAGTGACTGGGTGGCCATCGTCTTTCCTGCAACGTACTCTACCGCCCGCGAACCAGACCTATTTTACGTTTCCTGTGGATTTCTTCGGACGAGCCAGCCAGTAGAGGTGCCTATTGGTCGGTGTCATCTCTTCTCCGAGATAAATCCTGTGAGAATCATTTTCTTGGCAACCAATCTCTTTTCACTTTCCTTCTTTGCACCAGATCATCCCGTACTGCTTGCCTCACAAAGCGTATGATAACGGGAGGCGGCCTGGGATCTTCTTTTCGAGGTCTCTTACGCTCTACAGAGTCTAGGTCCTCTATATTAATCTTCAGGCCAAGACCTGCTCCCACGCTGGTGACTAGTCCCGCCGGAGTCTCACCCGGGCGAACTGGGATACCACGGATCTCGAGAGACCTGTTAAGCAGCCCCTGCTCATTCACCCTAAACTCTAAACCCTCCACCTTTAATTTAAGGGTTTTATTTTCTGTTGTGACCTCTTCTAGACGCTTTGCTTGACTTTCAAGATGTTTTTCAATCTTATTAAGTCTTTCACTAAGTTCGAAAGTCAGCTCGCCGTACTTCTCGAGGGCTGTTTTGAGGCTGTTGATTTCTTCTTTGGTGTTGGCTTCCGCTCTATTTACCGCTGCGAGTATTTCTGACGCTGATAGATCTATGTTCAGGTCTGGATGAGATTTAGCCGGACTTCTTGGTTTGCTAGTAGACGGAGATGTTTTTTTTTCTTTTTCACATTTCGAGCATAACCATTTTTTTTTTAATGATTTTATATCATCTATCTCCCTTTCCTTAAGACTAAAATATTTTCCATGATAAATTATTTTGTATTTATGGCAACCTATATTATATTTATCTTCCCGGGTTATTACCCCTTGACAAATAGAGCACACAGCCATAATAATGATATTTATAATGGAACTCACTGTAGATATGTAAATAAATATAACCAGCCAGCAGCGCTAATACCTTCAGTATTAAGCTTCTTGCCTTCGGGAACGAGTAGTTTTCTCTTTTCAATAGATGAAAAATAAAAAACTTGATAAACAATTAAAATATGGAAAATAACTGAGTTTAATTAACTATTGGTATTTAAGAAACGGGCAACGCAAAAAAAACAAAAAAAAACGGTGAAAATGGATAAAAATACAGTAATGACGAACAGCGGTACACGATGTTAACTAGGCACAGTCTCTAACCAGACTGATATCAAATACGGTTGTGTGATATATGGCGGGCTCTCGACGGTTCTTGAGGACAGATTAAAACGCATCATGAATTGCTTCATTAGGTTTGTCTTCGGAACCTCGAGACGTTCCCATGTTTTGCATCTCTACACTGAGTTAAATTGGCTGTTTAACCTCTCCTTCCGCAGAAAATACTTCCTAGGCACCTATCTATACCAAGTTATCAACACCTGTCACCCTCCCTTTATTTACAGTAACCTGAAATTCAAGTCCGCTATCAAATCACTGCATACCAGATCTCGTCTTTCCGATCTCTATACTCCATCCCACAGAAGTACTGCATTCCAAAGTTCCTTCCTTGTCCGATCCTCTACTCTTTGGAATTCCCTCCCCTCCTGTATCCGCAATGCTTCTTCCCTTGGAACATTCAAATCACTATTCTTTCACCATCTTCTTTCCCTCCAACTCGACGCTCTCTAATTGTAAGGATGGATGCACTATATATGGTATGTAATCGTCTAATTTAATTACTAAGACCGTCAGACATAAAACATAAGCATACAATATATTTTGATTATGATGTTTTAATTGTTTGTAATGATAATTTTTGATTTTCTATCTTTTATTTTTTTTCTTGTTTTTTTTTTTTTTTTTTTTTCTCTTTTGCAATTTTTTTTACAATATTAACCTCTATTTTGTATACTCATTTTTTTCACCCTCTTTTTATTTAAAGTTTTTTTCTTTTTCTAGTTTTTCTCTGTATCTTTTTTTCATAGATATTTGTATTCAGTTTATCTATGTTATTTTACTTTTAACAGCCTCTCGGCCAGTTATGATCTTACTTTATGTTATTTAATGTTATTCTGAGGGACTTTGTCCCAGAATAAAGTTTTCTTTCTATTCTATTCTATTCTATATACAAGAGAATGGTCAGAGCATAGATCAAGGTTAGTATTGGTGGTATGTCGTACGGTCCTTAGTCCTTTAGTGATGAAGAAGTCTAGTAAGTCAGGAGTTTTCCGTCTAGAAGTGGGCCAATAAGTCGGTGAATTTGGGGTTATAGTATCTAAGGAAAGTTCGTGGAGGACGTGCAAAATATTTCTGCCTCTTGGAGTACACAACCTCGAGCCCCATGCTTGAATTTTATTAGTTTTTCGTCCTTAAGGATTGCTGTTTTAACGGGTTTTTTAAGTTATCCGAAGGATAACTACCTCCATTGTTGTCCTCCAGGATATTGTTTTAAAATATTTAACGGTTTTAACGACTCCTTCCCGTTTACTCTTACATATATAAACTAAGTAAATTTGAGGAAATTAGTACAATGAATTGTCAATAACATGTGAAGAACCACTCACTAGTAGCACTTCAATAAAAAGAAAAACATTCTATATAAGAAGGTCTCTCGGCCATATTCTTTTCATACGCCTCGGAGGGTTATCGGGAATAGTATGAGAAGCAAGTTGAGAAACTATTGGATTAGATTGGTTATGGTATTTACTATGAAAGGAATATAAATCAGTAGCATATGGAATATTTAGGTCTTTATAGATTAGTTTATTTGTGACTTTATGACTAACAAGGGGAAGACACTCAGTCTCTCACGGATCTTGTTGGCAATTTGTTTGGAGGTTCCTGGTCAATAAATATTAGACACGTATTTTGCAACATAGTAAAAGCTAAAATTTTTCAAGTGAAATGCGTTCAATATATTTTTTTCACAAGAACCGACTTCGGATTCCAATTCAGCATTCAAAAGAACCCTCAAATACGAAATTTCATCCAAAAATAAAAATAAAAATTCGTAAGCTTCAAAATTTGGCTGACGAAATGGTAGGCAATATTTGTTTAAATTGACAAAAATATGAATTATGCTTAGATGGTTAAATCTATCAATTTCATTTTTTTTGTTTCATCTTCCTATCTCGTTTCGAACTCAAGTAAAAAATCAAAATGTTTTTCGGATTTTCCAATTTTTTAAATAGGCTTTTGTTAATCGAATTTTACATTTATATACATCAAAAGAAAGCTGATGCACTTCTATTTCCAGCGATACCAATCAGTGACAAGATGATGAAGCATCTTCCTAACCGCTTGAAGAAATCCAAAAACATAGACGATGTCAGGGTGTACGTAGGGGGACAGTAAATCGCAGCGAATGTGATTGTATGATGTTTGGTATATAATGTGATTCCTGTGGATTGAATATGTGGTGTAATGAGTAAGTCTTTAGCGTTGTGTTTAAGAGTAGTACTAATAATTATAGCTGTACCTCCGTGTGCAGTTCTGTCAGGGTGGTCAGTTCTATAAATAGTGTAGTCTGGAATGTAAATTTTTGATTGTGGTGTAAGGTGAGTTTCAGTTATCAGTGCTAAATCAATTCTTATATCGTGTAAATAAAATTCTAGTTCAGTACAGTGTTTTACAGTGTACAGTGGATTTTGGATAGGGAGCCAACTGTCAAGTTACTGCAGTGGGCCATAAACAGTACACAAGGCTTGTGTAGCTTGGGATATCAGTTGAAAGAGACTGAAAAGAGTCTCGGTTAAGTTATATATTCCATGAATCATGTTATATAAATCATTATCAACTGGAGGTGTAGGCTGGGTAATACATCTCCTCATACCTGTACAGGTTTGCCGGTGCTGGTAGATGACGACTGGGGCTGGTTGAGCTAGTGGCATAGGTTGTTGAGGTCCGGGTGTTGTCTCTGGTCCCGTGCGGTGATGGCACTGCCTTAGTGGAGGGAACTCATGTATTCTTGGAAGTGCTTGAGCTGGCCTAGTTGTGTTGACTGACGAACGCTGATTTCTCAAACTCCGTAGATGCCTGAGGTCTCTCAGCGTATGACACCCTCTGTACTTGGCTGGGTGTTGACCACCACAATTTGCACATGTTGCGGGAGTGTCTCTTGGTTTGGTGCAGGAGCTGATTTTGTGTAATTCACCACATCGTACGCATCTTGGTCGGTGGTTACAGAATGTTTTAGAGTGTCTATATTGTTGACACCTAATGCATTGGGTAACTCTTTTCGCGTGGTTCTTCTATTTTAATTCTTGTGTAATACATGTATTCAATATTACATATTTCTTCCCTAAATGTATTTTTTGTTATATCCATAAAGAACATAGGTAGTGACGTTTTGAATCTTGAAATCACATTGACTATGTTTGTGGCTTCATAACCTAATTATTTTAATTCATCTTTGATTATGTTCCTCCTCCCGCCTTTAAAGCTCCCTCGTTTTTTTCTATCTTCTTTTCTCTCAACCTGTTCTCAATTTCTTTCCTAATTACTTTGTTGAGTTACCTTGTATCTTGTTCCTTTTTATTTCAAATTTCTTCATTCGCCTAGAAGATTTTTCATCTTCCTTGGAGTAAGATATTTTGTAACAAATCTTAGTAATTCTCATCATTCAATCTGTTGGGCAAACTATAATTTTTCAACACTATTCGACAGCAATACAAAGATGAATAAGCCAACAATACCCCTCGTGGAAAGGTAGAAATGCCTTCTGCCGAAAAAGCAGACTCATCTATCCATAAAAAGTGGTATTTGAGTTTTAGAAAGAAAGAAAAAAGTTCTTTATTTATTCTGGGACCTTAAGTCCCTTAAGAATAAAAAATAATGTACAATCAGGGGGCCTACAGAGCCTCAAGATGGTTATGAAATATTATTAAATATAATAAAATGGTAATTAATAATTATAACAAATAAAAATTAAGCTTAAAAATATTGACAAAAGGAAACAGAAATATTTTGATTCATTTTGTGAATCAATTGAGTAAAAACAATGAAATTTCGTGTACATAAGTTTGAGAGGCATGAGGAATGTTGAGATAAATTGTTTTATAACGTTTTGTTTATTATTATATTCATTGAAAGATTTGTGCGTGTTAGACTTTTTTTTTTCTCTTTTTAATTCGGTTGATACTGGCAACACTGTTTTATTGTAACCTACCCCATGTTGTTTATTACCAAGTTTGTGCCTCATGGTGTTTTGTTAAGTGTTTATAATGTAATGAGTCTTTTTATAATTATATTCAACTTTTGTCGACTCTGCTAGTTTTTATTTAACCCATTTACCTCAATAGGTTATGGGTCTAGCAACTTCTGCGCGTAATTTCGGAGATAAAAGACGGTTCGGTTATTGAAGTGATAGCGTCCCCTTATATTGTTTTCGTAACGAAGTTTTTCGGAAAACGAGATGGATCTAAAGATTAACATTGGTAATCTTGAAGGAAAAAGCAACTGGGCGACGTGGAAATTTAAGATTCTGATACTTCTAAGGAGTTTTTCCTAGTGGAGATGAAGTTGTCACAGGAAAGTTAACATGCCCTAAGCCTGTATCTACCGGAGCATCAGAACAGGAGGTAAAAGATTACAATAATAAAAATGAACAGTTTAAAACTGCGGATACCAAGGCCATGCTGGTTTTGACTTCTAATATGACGGAGGAAACATTAACCAAAGTGATGAGATTTAACTCCTCTAGAGAAATCTGGCTTGAGTTACACAGATTGTACGATGGTGTATCCGAAGATAAAACATTTGACTTGTGCATGCAATTCTTTAATTTAAAATATTCGTCTGATGATGATATGGCAAGTCATCTTTCTAAAGTCAAAAATATTTGGAATAATCTCAACATTGAATTAAATACTGAAAGTAAATTGCCAGAGATACTTCTGATTTGTAAAATCCTTGACACCTTGCCGTCAGGATATTTTTCTTTTAGGTCAAGTTGGCAATTAATGCCTAAGTCAGAACGAACTTTTGAAAATTTGACAAGTCAACTGTGTGCTCACGAAAGGGCTCTTGGAGAAATTAATACAAATAGAAATGTCTCTAAGGCTGACGAGGAGGCGCTTGCTCTTTCTAAGAGAGATTTGTCCATTAAAAAAGTTCCTAAAAAGAAATTTACTTGCCATTATTGTAAAAAAGAGGGCCACTTAATAAAGCATTGTATAAAATGGAAAAGAGATGGGCGTCCGCCGAAGCCTGAGGCAACACAAAGTAACACCCTTACTCTCTTTGTTTCTCACATTTTTCACGCTGAAAGTGATGATATAAATTGGTATGTGGATAATGGTGCCACTCATCATATATGCAATAATAAAAAATTATTTAAATGTATTAAAGAATTTGACAGACCACACCAGGTTGTAACAGCCAATGGTCAAAAAGCTGGCGCATTAGGCTTTGGAGATGTAGAATTACATACATCTGTGGGTAAAGTTATTACGTTGCGGGATGTATGGTTAGTGCCTTCCATTCACAAAAATTTGTTTCAGTTTTGGCAGCCCACGATAGATGTCCTCAGAGTAAATTTATTTCATCAGTAGGAGCATGCAAATTTATTGTCAAAAATGAAGTCTTTATGACTGGACAACGGAACATTAATGACGGTTTATATAAACTTAATTTACATAATTTCTTACTCTCAACTAATAATGTTGTAGCTAGTGATCACGAGGGACTCATGCAACTCTATCACGAAAGACTTGCACATCAAGATAAGAGACATACAAAAGAAGTGATTAAGAGAGAATTAGGTATTGAATTAAAAACTGACCCTAGCATTTGTGAAGGATGTGTCTATGGTAAGGCCCATAAATTAAAACATGGAACTCGAAAGAGGGCAACGGTACCAGGAGAGGTCATACATGCTGACGTGTGTGGACCTTTCGAAAAGTCTTTTTCTGGGTACAAATATTATGTTCTCTTCAAAGACGATTTTTCCCGATTCCGACATATTTTCTTCCTAAAAGAGAAATCTGATGTTTTTAATAAATTTTTAATTTTTCTTAAAGAGTGCCAAAAAGCTGGACACACTGTCAAAGCGCTCCAAAGTGACAATGGAGGAGAATTTGATTGTCTCAAAATGAAGGAGGTTCTGAGAAGTAACAGTATTGAACACTTGTTAATTATGCCCTACTCCAGCGAAATTAACGGTTTTATTGAGCGGGATAACCGTACAGTCGTGGAGGCAGCCAGGGCTATCTTACATTCCCACGGTAATTTACCACAATCACTATGGGCTGAATTAATTAATTCTGTTGTACATATTTTAAACAGAACTTCTAAGTCTGGCGTTCCTGGAAAGTCTCCTTTTGAACTGTGGACAGGGAAGAAACCTAGCATAAGACATTTAAAAATTATTGGTTGTGAATATTATGTTCACATTCCTAAGCAGTTCAGGAAAAAGATGGACAAAAAGGCAACAAAAGGAACATTAGTCGGTTACGACTTTGGAGGCTATCGAGTATGGACCGGAAGAAAAACAATCATAAGGTCAAGAAATGTAACGTTCAATGAAAAGCCACTAATTCCGTCAATGACAATTCGTCTTCGAGATGAAGAAAAGAAGACTGAAGAAGATGATGAAAGCAATAAAGAAGAGAGGTCTACCAAAGAGGAAGAACAATCAGAGAGTGAAGAAGAAGATGCCATTCGATTCCCAGATGGAGACTATTTTAGTTCAGAAAAAGAAAAAGAACAACCGAATCTTGGACTTAGAGATCGGAGCAAGATCCAACCACCCCAGCGGTTCAATGATTTTGTCACCACCTTAATTATGGCTGATCAGGAAACCCCCGAAACTTATGAAGAAGCGGTCAAGTCTGAAGATCATCAAAATTGGCTGAAGGCTTTGGAAACCGAAATGACAGCACATAATTCCAACAAAACATGGACGTTGGTGAATCCTCCGATGGATGCAAAAGTTTTGCCTTGCAGATGGATTTACAAGATCAAGCGAAACCCTGATGAAAGTATTGAAAAATTCAAAGCTAGACTCGTAGTGAAGGGATTTAATCAGGAAAAAGGAATTAATTTCAATGAAACCTTTAGTCCTGTGGATCGTATGAGTTCCACTAGGACTATATTAAGCGTTGCAGCTCATAAAAGGATGAATCTGGCTCAATTCGACGTATCTACTGCATTCCTGTATGGCACACTTAATGAGAAGGAAATCATTTATATGCAACAACCAAAAGGCTTTAATGATGGCTCCAAGAAGGTCTGTAAACTAAATAAAAGTCTGTATGGGCTCAAACAGGCCGCCAGATGCTGATATGAAAGATTTAATAACTTTATGACTAAATTAAAATTTGTTCCTCTTCATGCAGACCCCTGTATATTCATCAAAAATGAAGATGGGAATCAGTTAATTGTTGCATTATACGTTGATGATGGATTAGTTGCATCCACTTGTAAGAAATTCTTAGAAAAGTTCTTAAATGATTTGAAATCTGAATTCAAAGTTAACTCTAAAGAACTCAATCATTATCTTGGTCTTGAAATAAGTAAAGATGAAGATGGAATTATAGTCCACCAAAAATCATACACTAAGAAAATATTGAACAAATTTGGGATGATTGATTGCAAGGAAGTGTCCACTCCGATTTTGGATAATCAAGACTATAACAATTACAAGAATGAGACAACAAATTACCCTTACAGGGAGGCTGTAGGTGCCTTAATGTATCTTGCGACCTCTACTAGGCCTGATATAGCATATGCCGTTAGTGTTGTATCAAGATGTCTTGAGAAGCCAACGGGTGAGGATGTAATGAAGGTAAAAAGGATCTTCCGCTATCTGAAGGGGACACAAGACAAAAAGATAAGATATAATTTTAATTCTATTAATGAAATTTTAGCATACAGTGACGCAGATTTGGGTGGAGATATCACCACTGGTAGATCAACCACTGGGGTCATTGTTATATATTCTGGAGGACCTGTGTCATGGACAAGCCAAAGACAGACCAGTGTAGCTTGTTCCACAACGGAAGCAGAACTGGTGGCCGCCAGTGAAGCCACTAGAGAGATTGTTTGGCTGAAATCTCTAATTGAATCTTTCTCACCATCCGATGCGATCAACATTCCTACCCTGTTTGTGGACAACGAGGCCGCGATCAAGCTTGCAAAGAATCCGGAGTTTCACCGTCGGACGAAGCACATTCGTATCCGACACTTCTTCGTGCGGGAAGTCTTGCAAGACGGACAACTTGAAATCAAGTCAATCGCAACCCAGGACCCACTGGCGGATTTCCTAACGAAGCCTCTTCATGGACCACGACTGAAAACATTATTGGAAAAGGTTGGACTAAAATGAAATACTTAATTCAAAATCTTTTCAATGAGCGGGAGTGTTGAGATAAATTGTTTTATAACGTTTTGTTTATTATTATATTCATTGAAAGATTTGTGCGTGTTAGACTTTTTTTTTCTCTTTTTAATTCGGTTGATACTGGCAACACTGTTTTATTGTAACCTACCCCATGTTGTTTTTTACCAAGTTTGTGCCTCATGGTGTTTTGTTAAGTGTTTATAATGTAATGAGTCTTTTTATAATTATATTCAACTTTTGTCGACTCTGCTAGTTTTTATTTAACCCATTTACCTTAATAGAAATGCCTTCTGCCGAAAAAGCAGACTCATCTATCCATAAAAAGTGGTATTTGAGTTTTAGAAAGAAAGAAAAAACTTCTTTATTTATTCTGGGACCTTAAGTCCCTTAAGAATAAAAAATAATGTACAATCAGGGGGCTTACAGAGCCTCAAGATGGTTATGAAATATTATTAAATATAATAAAATGGTAATTAATAATTATAACAAATAAAAATTAAGCATAAAAATATTGACAAAAGGAAACAGAAATATTTTGATTCATTTTGTGAATCAATTGAGTAAAAACAATAAAATTTCGTGTACATAAGTTTTTATGTTTTATATAACTATTGAGTAGCTAATGACAGTTTTCATGGATCTGGATGGACAGTAGGTAGTTAAATAAGTGATATTTGAAAGAGGAAAGGGTGTTTGAATGGCGAATGGTGTAAGGGATGGAGTTCCATAAGGACGAGGATCGTATTAGGAATGATCTGTCGAAAGCAGCGGAGCAATGAGCAGGACTGTACAAATCTGATGGGCGGGAACGGGTTTGGCGGGGAAGAACGGAGGATTTGAGCTGAAGGAGTTGAGAAATGTAAAGTGGGCGTTGGGATTTCACTGTTTGGTAGAGAAAGGATGCAAGAAAATACTGGCGACGGTAGGAAGGAAAGAGCCACTTTAACTCCAAGTAAAATTGTGAAACATGGGCGTTCCTGGGGATCCCGAAGATAAAACGAATGCAACAGTTAAACAGTCTTTTGAGTCTGGCCTCGAGATCACCGGAAACACCCCCATAAACAGCACAGCAGTAGTCGAAGTGGGGGAAGATAAGAGAAGTAACTAGTAATTTGCGGGTTTCGAAAGGAAGAAGATTACGAACATAATTGAGACGTTTTAGGATTGGGATGGTGCGACGGGAAATTTCGGATACGTGGTTTTTCCAGGATAAGGTTTGGTCGAAAATGACTCCGAGATTTTAGACTGAGGGGTAGAATTTGATAGGATCACTGCTCAGGAAAATGGCGGGAATAGGAGGTATGGTTTTCAGGAGGTAACTCGAACCTATTACAAGCGCTTTGGTCTTTTCAGTATTTAAATTCAACTTGTTCGTCACTGCCCAGTTATAGATTCGATCCAAGTCTTCCTGGATTTTTCTAGTAGCTTGTAGTAGGTCAGAATTGGGAAAGGATAAATAGATTTGGATAGGTTGGAGAGGAGGGAAATCGGACGGAAGTCACTGGGGGAGGCGGGATTGCGGATTTTACTCAAGGAGCGGACTAGTCCTGCTTTCCAAGAGGAAGGAAATATCGAATTTTGAAGGGAAAGGTTGTAAATGTGGTGAAGGATAGGAATAAGTGCGGTAAGGCATGCTTTGATGAGTTTGAATGGAATACTATCGGGTCCATAATCATTTGTGTGGGATTTCTTAATGACCGAGAGTATGTCATCATAGGACACATGGGAAAAGAAGAAGTTGGTTGGATCAAAGCTGGGGTAAGTTATTTCCACATCTAACGGAGGGTTTGGAGCTGATGAAATGAAATGTTGGTTTAGTTCATCGGGTGAAACAGGAAAGGAGTTGCAGTTGGGTTCAGGAAAGGTTAGTTTTCTTAGGATTTTCCACTTGGCTTTAGAATCAGGAGCGGTAGAAAGGGAATTATGCATGTATTTGGATTTAGAGTAGCGGATGGCGGATTGGGTTTGGTTACGTAAAATTTTGAAGGTAGTGTAATCTGATGGCAATCGAGTTCGACGAAATTTGCGTCTGGTTGCTTCCCTTTTTTTCATCAGCTCTCTAATCTCAGCTGTCAGCCATGGAGCAGGAGGGAGGTGCATCTTTAGGGTTTTCAGAGGAGCATGGGTATTTAAAATTGAATGAAGGTTTGCGGTGAGGGTAGAGATCATCGGCTCAATCGAGGTAAAGGAATATATTATATCCCATTGAATAGAATCGAGGTCAGATTGTACGGATTCGAATGACAGAAGATCCAGATTTCGAAAGGAAACAACTGTTGGGGCAAAAGATTTGGTTGGTAAATCATACGAAATCTGGATTAGATCATGTGAGGAGAGAAAAGGATCCGGTTGCTGATATGATGAAAGAATTTTATCGGGGGAGTCAGTGATAAACAGGTCAAGCCATGTATCTGAGTATTGTGTGTGATGGGTAGGAAGAAAAGGAACCAGATAAAGATTTATGGAATGGAACAAATTGATGAGGAAGGATTTATCATAGGATTCGGATACCATATTGGTGTTAAAATCACCAGAGATTATGACGTTGGAGTAGGCTGAAGTTAATTGGACTAGAGAGGTTTCGAAAGCGTCATCAAAGGGAACATGGGGAGGTCGGTAGACCACAGCAAATAGTAAAGAGGAGGGAGTGGTTGATATTACCAGGAATAGGTATTCAACACGAGGGAAATTTGAAGATGGTGATTGGAGAAGAATTTTAGCTTTAAGACTATTGTGGATAATTACCCCTACACCCCCGCCCCTTCGGTCAGATCTATCATGGCGTAGGAATGTGTAATTTGGGAAGGAGACATAGGAAGAAGGGATAAACGGTTTTAGCCAGGTCTCGGATATTGCTATGATGTGGTAAAAATTATCGTGGAAATATTTTAGGAATTCGTCATAGTGGGCAATAAGGGACTGAGCGTTGATGTGACAGGATATTAGGATATTACTCATGGCTGGGTGGACGTATAAGGATTTGGCAGCAAGAATGTACAAGATTGGTGGGCTGGGATAGTGGAACAATGTAAAGATATAATCCCTCTAGATTCTGGATTCACATTGATGATATCATCTATAGAGAGTAAATGCTTAAGATAGGTTGACAAATAGGATATTATTAAAATATAATAAAAATGAAAATAAAAGACTAAAAAACAGAAATGGAACAAAATTATATACCTACATGTGTTGTTAAAAAAATTGAAAAGAAAAATAGAGAATCTGGAATAAAAAATGAAAAATAAAGACTCTCTAGATTCTGGATTCACATTCATGAATTCATCCGAGGACAATTAATACATATGATAAATTGAAGAATGAGTGATAATTAAAATATTATAAACATAGAAGACTAAATAGAAATGAAAGAAAATGATATAGTACCTACTCGTGTTATTAAAAAAAAATGAAAAGAAAAATAAGCTAGTTTTACAACACAAGTAAACAATATTCCAGCTCGTGTATAACATAATTATAAAATTAAACAAACTGTTAAATAAGTAAATAATTAAATAAGTAAGTAATTCAGGGAGTTGGCGAAAAAATAGTCAGGCAAAGACGTCTAGGTCACTTGGCTTGCTAATTATAATTGCCGGGAAGCCATCGTTCTGCCTACATCTCACTCTACCTCCACTGAATTATGCATGTATTTGGATTTCGAGTTAATTTAATTTTTGCAGCCATTTTTTTCTGCCTGGCCAGCCTATAGAGGTGCTTAATGGCCGGTGACATCGCTTCGCCGACGTATATCCGATGCATGTCATTTTCTTCCCAGCCCAGGTGACGCGTTGAAAAGACCCTTTTTGTTCGCCTTTTTTGTATGATATCGTCCCTTAAGGATTTGCGAACAAATCCTACAATAATAGGACCTGGAGTGCCTTCTTGTTTAGGCATCAGCCGCACGGCGTGGTGCAGATCTTCGGGACTCAGTTTGATACCTAGGCCGGCGCCAACGGTGAGAATGGTGCCTTCAACCCTCTCGGGGATACCTCTGATTTCAATTGAGTTTTCTAATTGCTTCTGTTCGGCAATTATAAGTCTACTTTCAAGGTCAGAGACCTTGACCTTTAGTGCAGAGTTTTCATTGGTTAATCTTTCCATTTGTATCTTCTGTTCTTCAAGAAGAGTTTCAATTTTTAAAAGTTTTTCGTTGTTGTCAAAGGAAAGCTGGGATTGTTTCTGTAGCTTATCTTTGATATCTTTCAACTCCTCAATCCCTTGAAGCTTTGTCTTCATCCCTTTTATCTCCTCTATTAGCCCTCTCAAGAGGTCAGTCATTGAGTTTTCTTCACTTGTCGACTTCGATGCCATTTTGCAATAGACATGTCCATTTTTTAGAGCTCTCAGAACTCAAGCTGTGACCTTTTACACATTTGAAATGGTATAAAGACTGACAACCAGTGCAGGACAATTTTGTTTTGTCATCTCTGGAAATTATTTTGTTACACACTTTGCAGCTCATTTTTAATTAATGAAAATTGTGGAACGAAAGATGTACAAAAAAAAAAAAAAAAAAAAAAAAAAATTTGAAACTTTAGTTTACGAATACGTAAGTATTGGTTCCTGACGAACAGCTGTCTATAGCAGGTGAGAGTGGAGGGGAGTGGGCGGAGCTAGACCAAGTGGGGCGCGTTATCTTAAGGTGCATTCACACTACGCTGACGTGTTGTGCTGTGTCGCTACACACTCTCTAACACGTCCGCACCAAATATAAATTCCCATATCCCGTCAGTAGTCATCAGCCCGTCAACAATGAACATTGAGGAGTAGCTCATCGAGCATGTAAATAAATATCCATTTCTTTTTGACCCATTTGAGAAGGAGTACAGGAATAAAAAAATGCGAAACGAGGCATGGGAGTCAATCGGAGGAATGCTGGAAATATCAGGTAATAATTACATTTATTTACTAATTTATTGTAAAGTTGACTGTTTTATTTATTTAACAATGTTTCAAACACTTTAAAAGAACGTTTATTAATTTAGTGATTCTTTAAAATTGCAATAGCATAAAATTTGGTTTCTTTAATCAATGGTAGCAACAGTTGGTTATTTATCTTGTAATATGTAAAAAATGACGAAGGAGTGATCCAACAAATTAAAATTAATTTATATATTTAGGGTTTCATTTAAATTTTTCATTGCAAACAAATTGTTTGTATGTCAAATGGCGGCAACAGTCGGCTACCTTTTGATCTTGACAAATGTAAACGAAGGTTGTGTGTAACAATACAACATAAACATAAAAAGGCGTTCGTCCCCTCAGTTTCCCCCAATTCTCATCTATTATATAGCAAAAATAATTTATATTTGCTTAGTTTTTTTTCATGTTTACAAATTTATGTATTATTATAATTAACCATAGGTAAAATTAAAGTTTATAGGCAGAGGCAGCAAACAAAAACTACCAACTTATTTGTAACAAGTATTATATTAAAAATTTGTTATTTGAATGAAATGAATGCAGAAGTAAATTTCACAACAGATAATTAAAGCAACAAAAATGATACATTGCTTACATATAAATAGTAATAAAAAGGTTTCAAAAAATATTAATGGGCCATTCTGCCTCTATGGATGCTGTTCCATTGCCATGAACAGCTTGCAGCCCCGTCCGGAGAAACGAAGTATTTTTTGAACTTTTTCCCTCACTAGTACAGCTTCACGAACATGATTTCCACGAATCGCTTCCGCTTTTCGAAAACTTCTTATTTCTTCCTCTCTCACTTGCACTTGCTGTTCAAATGGTGTAATTGTTTTACAACTTCTGAGCATGTTATGTAGACAACATGCTGCTAACACTATGTAATCACATGTTTCCGGTTGAGTTTCTATGGGTTTCAGAAACACTCTCCATCTCCCCGCTAATATGCCAAAAGCATTTTCTACTGTGCGTCGTGCTCTTGAATGCCTGTAGTTATAAATTTTTTCTTCGTCGCTGCTTATGGAATTTTTGCTATATGGACGCATCAGGTATGGTTTTAATGGGAAAGCCTCATCTGCGACAATAACATAGGGAAAAAATCACTTGTCGGTGTTAGCTGAGCATCTTGTGGGAGATTTATTTGGTTTGTCATTAATTTTTTGCCAAAAGATGATCTCTCAAATGTCCCACCATCACTGCTCCTTCCATAAGCTCCAACATCAATAATTGTGAATTTATAATTAGCATCCACCATTGCCAGTAAAACTATGGAATGCATTCCTTTATAATTATAAAAAGAAGAGCCACCTCCTCGAGGACAACGAATCTGAATATGCTTTCCATCTAGTGCGCCGATGCAGTGGGGATAGTTCCATGTATTGCCATACTCTGCTGCAATATTACTCCATCTATTTTCATTGGGCTCTGGCATGTATATAGGTTGCAAAGCTTCCCAAATAGCTTTGCAGCAGTCTTTGACAATGTTCCCTACAGTAGAGAATCCCAATCGACCCGAAAATCCAAGTGATCGAAATGAATTGCCAGTCGCTAAATATCTGTAACACAGAAATTAAAAATACAATTAAGAGAAAATGGAAATACTATGTGACCGTAAAAATTGTACTTTTTCAGTTCCTAACTATTGCCCGTTTGATTTAAACAATGTTGCATATAACTAGTAAATATAATAAAGTATTTAGAAAACGGTTTTATTTATACATTTAAATGAATATAATGGTGCAGAGTGTTTCTTTAGTTATAATTTTTGTAAATAAAATATTCTAAATTATGTTTCTTTTCAAAGGCAACGAATGTAGGGATTTGTGGATTAAACTCAGGAACGCCTACACGCACGCGATGAAAAGGAGAAAAACAAAATCAGGGCAGGGAACAAAAAACTTAGTCAAGTGGAAGTACGAGGACGAAATGAGATTTCTTGCTCATACTCTCGAGAAAAGAACGTATGTATACAATTTTGTTTGAACATAATAATTGTAAAAAAATGAGTTCTTAATTTTATGCATTTTCTAGAACTCATGGAAATATGGAGCCGACAGAAGAGGATCCGCCGGATGGAGAAGAAATTCCTCAAGTGGAACTGTCAGCTGCCCTACCGCCCAAACCACTTGAGAAGAATGAATCTTCTTGTGATCGGCCTACTTAACCAATTTCTCTCCCTCTTCCTGCCCCATCGCCACGCCATTTCCGTGTCCCACTCACTGGGAAAAACAGGAAAATGGAAACATCTATGACAGAGATGGTGGCCATTATGAAAGAAAATAGCCGCATGAAGTCACAAATGTCGGCTTACAGTGAAATGGACATGTATTTCCTCAGTCTGTCCAAAACTGTACAAATACTGAGTCTCGAGGAGCAGGTGCGTGTAAAAATGGAAATAGGCAATGCTGTATTCCAGGCCGAATTTCGGGAGTTACAACGCGCCAAACATGTACAGAGGAATACAGAAGGATCGCCTGTCCCTTCATCCTCCTTCTCACAACATGTTTACTATCCTCATTCATCGTCATCCTTTTCTTCCAGCCCCCAAGAAATGACCCCTTCCCCCGCAGAAAAGGATTCAGTGGACATCCCGTTTTTTTTTTTAAATATGTAAATATGTTGTTTCATTAAACATTTCTTTGGCATAACTCCTATTTATTTTCATTTGTAACTACATGTTTCGGAGACAATGCTCTATCATAAGGCTTCTCCTTATCAGTGATTACCTTCACATTGTCTATTCTCACATGTTTCTAGCCGTACTACTGGAATAGTATGACTCCATCTGACATGTGAGAATAGACAATGTGAAGGTAATCACTGATAAGGAGAAGCCTTATGTAGAGCATTGTCTCCGAAACATGTAGTTACAAATGAAAATAAATAGGCGTTATGCCAAAGAAATATTTATTATTATTACATCTCCTTCAGCATAAAAGTTTATATAATGTTGTTTCATATATATATATATATATTTTTTTTTACTTTGTTTATTATATATCCAATTATATATATATCCAAATAAAATTAATGTTAATTAGTGAATTGTAGTTTTATTTCTCACCTTAAACACAATGCTAATCTTTCTTCGGCTGAAACGCTCTCTCTCAGTTGAGTACAGTTTTTTTCAATTTTCCCTCTAACCATATTTAGAAGTGCATAGAATTGATCTTTGCTCATTCTAAAGTAAATTAAAAAACGTTCTTCGTCTTCTAATAGCTGAGGCATCAGATGCTGAAACTCCCCGTAAATCGGTCTGCAACTATTTATAGGGTGCACCCATATTCTCCTTGAGTGGTGAGCGGCCATAAAAGCTGCTAACACAGCAATATACTCTTCCTCTTCATCTAAAGCATCTAAAATTCTCATATCCATTCCGCAACGAAGTGCACCTTGTGAAAATCAAATAAAAACTGGCATGAATTCGTCCCGACACGTCAGAACAGTGTGCACACAATGGCTGACGCTGACGTCTTAGCACGAGTCGTAGAGCGCGTGTCAACACGTCACGTCAGCGTAGTGTGAATGCACCTTTAAGTCCTAGGATAGATAAGGATAAATTTACCTGAAGTTACTATAAGAAATATCTTCTAATAAAATCTTTTTGGCTGGTCCAATGCTTCTCGGATTTTATATTTGATATAAATAATGTTCACACAACACATTAGAAGAAAATCCGGAACTCTAGATTCACTTTTACCACTGTTAAAAATAACTGCACGGGATACGATTTTAATCACTGTACAGCTGGGCTGAATCTCATATGTTTATGTTCATTATCATTGGGTTATAAACCTTAAATTGGAAATCTACTAAAACAAGTCCTAAATTATATAATAATAATAATCCTAAATAATAATAATAAATAAATAAATTTAATAACATAAGATCCTTTGATCTGGTGTCACTTTATTGACAGTTTTTCCATATTTTCTATTAAACAATTATTTTTTTCTTTCCTTCTTATTCCAATGAAGAGTTTATTATGTTTAAAATACACATTTTCATTAAGGGATTGTCATAATGTTTTATTTACACAAGTAACTGGATTTGTATGCCAAATGAGAACACCACGATTTTTCCGGTTTCAAAGGTAAATTTCTCTATGAAAATGAAACAAAATCATTACGTTCAACATATCATTGAAAATCTGATTAAAGTTTTTGTAAAATTTGACGTTTTGTGGATAGTTTTTTCGAAAAACGGTGAGCGTTGAAGTAAATACGACATTGTGACTTCCCCAAATAAGATGAAGATCAAGCTGTTCTTTAGATACCAAGTTTGTAAAATTCAAGGTTACAGGTACTCAGTTATTATAGAAAATTTAATGCTAAATCCGAAACTGTGGTCAAAATTTTAAAAACATTTAAATAAAATGGAGATATTACAGCTGGTATGGTAAAAACCATGGTTTCCTCAAAAAAGTCTTTGATTTATCGTATATCTTCAACGAATTGGAATAGAAAGGTGAACCTGCGGTATTTTTCTAGATTCTTTATCTAGTTTCACCCAATTATTTTTTTTTAAACTAAGAGATACTTACCCTGTATATATATAATTATTAGAATTGAAATTACAATTTAAGAAATATAATTGAAATATATTATAGTTCTTACTATAAGGTATTTTATATTATAGTATTTAAACTAATAGTTTTATAAAAAATGTAATGTGCTAAAGCTGTTACCTGTAAAATGAGTTCCTACAACGTACGCTCCGTTAACCTCTACATTCACATCAACTGTATGATCAGCAGCATTTATTGCAAACGACAAGCACGCTAAATAATAATAATTTTGTTGTAATAAATTTTAAACAAAATAAAAATTTTCACTATAAATATTATATTAATGAAATTATTTTTCTTGACCTTAACGTATTATGCATTACTAATTTTGCCCCAACCAGTTACCTATCATTACATAATATCTACTTGTTTACTTTTTATAATGTCTTCATATCCACTCAGACCCTTTATTATACTTTAATTCCATAATACTTTAATTCCTTTATAAACTTTATTAAAGTTTAATTCCATTTTATTTTATCCAAAAAATTAAAATTTACATTTAATTTTTAAACTAATATTGATACTTTTCAAACATTTTTTAAAGGGGCAGTGGTACAGTTAAAATATTTTAATCCTTTTTTAATGTTTTAATTTCAAATTTCAAACCTCTCTAGTATATTTGTTCCCCATCCTGATTCTAACCCCACCCACACAACAAGGGTCCATGAATTCCTTGATTCAACAATTGCTCTCTCCTTACCTCCTAAAGCAATTAACCCCTCTGAGGTCAAATTCCTTTTAAGAAAATTAAAAACCCGTAAATCCCCCGGATATTATCTACCAGTCATATTCCTTACCTACCTATATAATTGCACCCTCCAAACAACCTATTTCTCTTTGCAATGCAAACATTCCATCATCATCCTTTTCCTGAAAACGGGCAAACCTTCCAACAATCCATCATCATACAGACCGATCAGCCTTCTTGAATGAATGAAAATGAATGAAATTATTTTATTGAATAAGCGTTATGCTGGTTACAATAGAGCTTGGCCCATCCAGTTGCACTTATACAGCAAAAGACACATGTATAGATACATATTTATAAGAATATAAAATATAATGGGGTGTATAAAAAAAAAATGACCGTTTTATCAATTCCAGAGTTCAAAAGTCTGTAAATATCTTAATGCTATTTATTTTTTACCAATACTTAATAATCCCTTTAGAGCATTCTCTAAGCTTGTTCACTAACACTGGACTTCTTAAAAAAAAAAAAAAAAAAAATCTACTTAGACAAAAAACCTCGAGGTTTATTGTAAATATTTATTATTATTGGAGTTCTGGCAATAGAGTTCTGACCAGCTTTTCCACTCAAGTCCTGTGCGACTGTGCAATAGCGCTCTTTCTCAGCCTCCACTGGATTCTGCTAGTAACGTAGCTGATAGAACTGCACTCTCTGATCCCGGCTTGCCCTCCAAATTGGGAGGCAGGCTTGGATCAGGATTTTCCTCGGAATCTACATATTGTAAATATTGTATATAGAGTATGAATGTAGTTATTATTCTTTCTTTTCTTCCTTAATTTTTTTTTTTTTTTTTTATTGCTTAGTTTCAACAATCATTACCTATTTTATATTATAATTTATTATATTCTATTTTATTTCTTGTATATTTTATTTTATTTTATTACTTGTAACTTTAGAGGCTGTTTATTTTTATTTGCTTACATTATTGCTTTTAATTTATTTTATATCGTTGTACATATTGTATGAATGAGTCTTTGTCATCCATCCATATTACTCATTCCCTTGAGTGAGGCAGCTTTAGATTATTCAAATAAAAAGTCATATATATATATATATATATATATATATATATATATATACACACACACACACACACACACACACACACATATATATATATATATATATATATATATATATATATATATATATATATATATATGTATATATCATCATAATCATCATTATGGATGATAATGAACTAGGGCCATGGCCTGCTCCAGCACATTCCGCCATTTCCCTCTGTCCTGTATAGATCATATCCATATACTATATCGTATAAAATATCTTAATAATAAAATATACTTGATTTTTTAAATTACCTGTTAATGGAATAAACGATACTGGCAGTGATCGACAGCAAGTACATGTTAGACCTTTGCAGGAAATTGGACACGAAATGGATTCTCTTATGTCTACATATAATCCTAAAAAATATTTAATATATTAGTAACATGTATTATATATCCATTTACATTTATATAATTCAATCAGCAACAACATTCACAGTAATAATATTACATCTATAATTTTTTTTAAATAACATGGATTATAAATTATGTAATTTTTTTTTCTATGTCTAATTACTTGTCATTAACCATTTAAAAAAATATATTTATTACTTAATCATGCTATTTCATGACGCAAAAATATCATACTTTATTGACTATCATACATAATATGCCATTGGTCACTTTATAGAATCGTTAACTATGTTATCTAGTTTTTGTTTCTCCTATCAAAAATGACAAATTATAACTATCTTAATTTTTGTACGTGTAGCTTTTCAAATAATATAATGCCACTAATTTAATTTATCTGTGATGTAGTGTAAATGACGAAAACATTGCATTTTTTTTTTTTTTTTAATTAAAAATAAATAAAGGCGGTAATATAAAAAAAGAAATAAAAAATACTTAAAAATTTCAAAAACTCATTTACCCGTTTTAAAAACTATATAAAGTTTATTAAATATGGGTCATTCTTTCATTTTGTCAGAATTTCGCGATTATCATTCTATTAGAAAAAGTTTATAATTTTTTTTTTTTTATAATAGCAATTTAATAGTACTAGCAAAAGATCCCAACATAGAATGTAATCTGTAAGCATGTTTTTGATTATGTTTGAAATCATGAAAGAGACGGAAATAGAAAAGGGATGATGGAAATAGAAAACACTCAAAATTCAATTAATAAAATATTTATACCCGAATTGGGGAAACGAACAATGGAATTTTGTAGTAAGTTAGGTTACCCTCAGTTTGGCGAGAAGGTTCTACAGTGTTGCCAGCATGAAATATAATAGAATGAATCTTGTTTAAGCTTTGGTGGGTTTTTTCAAAAAATGTGAGGGAAATAGATTGATCCTATGGCAGACATACATTAGAAGTCGTTGTCATAATTGTAAGCAATTAATCTCACTATCAATTCTAAAATTCAATACATTGAAACTTATCAGAATAATACTAGAAAAAAATTAAGGTAATAATTGCAGAAATAAAGAACTTATTCGCCTTTAACGTTACCAACTCATGTTATGGAACACGTGAGGGAAATAGAATTAGACGGTTTTAATTCCAATTTGACCATAAAAACAAATCAATAGCTACGGAAAAACTACTTTAAGTTTAAGATGAAAGTACCTTGCAGCTACTTGTTACATTTGGGTTCCAAGAAATTTCGTATTAAAACCACAATCGCTTTGGAACAGAAATTCGAATGTGATGGCAGAATGATCGATATGATTTAATTAATTTATTTAAAAACAAAGTTATAATATTTACCCACACACACACACACACACACACAGATTTGGGGGATTCCCAAATCTATCTTTCCTTTACTCCTTCCGAGCTTCCTTCTGCTTTCGCCAAAATTCAGGAAGACCTGAATAGAATTAGTGCCTGGGCGACCTTAAATAAATTACAATTAAATGAACAGAAAAACTCAGGCCATTATAATAGGATCTTGCTCCCTCCTTAGTGCATACACCCATTATCCTCCCTTAATCCTAAATGATCATCCTATCCCTTTCTACTCGTCTGTTAAAAATCTTGGAATTATTATTGATCAGACCCTTTCTTGGAAATCTCAGAGTGCCTGAATCTCCCGCCGTCTACTTTAATTATCCCACCACTCCCTTCACCTTCTTCCCCAGTCAACTCGTAAGCTTTTAGTCTCCTCCCTATTATTCCCTAACTTTGACTATGGTTGTCTAGTTTATGGTGGTCTCTCGAAGGTTCTCGAAGACAGATTGAAACTAATTATGAACTACTTTGCCAGATTTCTCTTCGATAAACCGAGGCGCTCCCACGTTTCCTTCCTCTATGACTTAAAACTGGCTTTATCCCACATTCTGTAGAAAATATTTCCTTGGAATATTCCTTTACTAAATTATCAGCACCCTTCATCCTTACTATATTTACAATATGCTTCAATTCAAATCTGCAACCAATTCAATGCACATAGCATCCCGTCTTTTTGATCTATACACCCCATCCCACAGAACCACTTCATTCCAGCGCTCTTTCTTATTCCGCTCAACCATCATCTGGAATTCCATTCGTTCTCATATTGGACAAGCAAAATCTCTGAAAACATTTAAATTCCCCTATTTCCAGTTCCTCATTCTTATCCAATGTGACGCGTCCTAACAATCTACTTTACAATAAATAATATCAAGCTCTTCCAGAAACATTTCTAATAACTATGTGCACAAATTAGATACCGATCAATATAATTTTTTATCTCTGATTATAACATTTAGGTTCTTCTATTGTATATAATAAGCATTGCATCAAAAGAATCTATTTATTATTTCATTTGTAGAATGTTTTCTTATTTTCCTGTTTATATAGTTAATTAATATCTAAGTATACATTATCATTGTTATATTATTATTTCTTCTTTATTTTATTTTATTTTTTTCATTTTATTTATTCATTATGTCTCTGACCAGATGTAACTAATTTTATTTGTTTCTAAACTAAGTTGTTATTCTTAAAGGACTTGGTCCTAGAATAAAATTATTTTTCGATTCTATTCTATAAATATATATGGATGGATTTCTTGACTGTTAATATTAGATTTTTAGTAAGGTTCTTGAGGCTCAGTCAATAAATAAAAACAACTCTTTTGGCAACGTTTCGAGACTAAATTGATCTCATAATCATGCCCTGCACCTTAGTAGGAATGTCCAAGTATTTTTCGCACTCGCCAGTTTTCTGCTGGATATCTGAAGTTCTTCATCACTGTGATTGCTTCAGGACCGAGGGTTGTCTTAATTTGTTCGTAAAATCCCAGAATATGAGAACAATATAGTCTCGAAACCTCGCCAAAATAGTTGTTTTTATTTAATAACTGAATCTCAAAACCTTACTGAACATATGTATATATATTTAATTCAAAAAGTTGGTACTGTACGTCAAAAGTAATATTATTCATTAATAACTATATGCGCGATACTAAAATTATGCAATCTCATTACCACTAGTTGATATCACTAGAAGCATTATCAAGAATGCGCTGGAAGCGAAACGCCACATTGAAATAGGTCTGAAAAATAAAAGAAACAAATTTGAGTTATTATAAAAGATCATATAAATTGATTTTTATTTTTTTAAATTGACTTCATAATTACCATAAAAAAGATAAAATAATTGTATTTTTAAATTTTTACACAAATAATTTAGACTTAAATTTCCATTTGAAACGAAATAAGATATTAATTTCGCCATAGACAAACTTATATTGATACAAGCCAGTATAAAAGATAATACCTTAACATGTAAGATTCAATATATTCATCCTTTATTTCATCAATAAATCAGAATAGCTAGTGCCACCTGACTAGATATCCATCGGTTAAGTTTAAAATATCGTTTTATTGTTTGTATCAGCTAAACTATACTGAGAATTTTACTATTACCAACAAATCTTAACAGATAACCACCAAAAATTGTCCTACGGAATTTGTAATCTTCCTCATTTTACTGATTTTCTTCCATGGTCATGACCACATGAAGAAAAATCTCAATTTTAAGTCACTACCATTTTACATTTAAACTACAACATAACATCCTCAATCCAACTCACACTGAATGAATTTAAGTAGATCTAAATATTTTACTCCATAAGTTTCCTCCTCCTTAAGCATTCCTTACTTCAAAAGTATTCCAACAAGACTTCTGGACATGAACTAATTACATACTATACCCTAAATCTCTTCCCTTGGAAAAGTATCCTTTTTCTCACTTCCACATACGAAGAACTTGCCTAACCCTTGGATATAGTTAAAATAATGCCCAAACTAAAAACATACCGTCCAGATTCTTTCTTGCCTATCATGGACAACATCCAGGAAAAACACATCTTGAAACGCCTGTGGCTCATAACAAATTCTAATCACATTGTTCCTGACCAACGCACTGTGGTCTAAACTACAAATCAAGCAGATCAAAAATGGAAAATATGCCCTTTTAAACCCAGATGGAAGGTATTATGATCAATTGGTAACATGTTCCTAAGTATAGAAGAAAGGGACAAATAGAGGTGAAAAGTATAGAGATTTCTAATAGAACCACTTCCCAACCAATTATTTCAGAGCTTCCTCTGAATGTATAAACAGTCGTCATAAAACTTTTTTCTCCAATTTATTTTTATCGAATTATGTCATTTAGGTAAAAAAAAATATTATTTAAAATAGTTTCTTTAAAAAAAAGAAGTTTTTAGCGACCTAATTGTAGACTTAAAAATAATTACTGAACGTCATCTTTGAAATGATGAAAATTTTAGGAAACATTTTACCCAGCTACTATGCTTTAAAATAATAGCAACCAACTGTGTCCACTTGCGTTATAGGTAATTATTTAATTGTTTTTGTTTTTGTCAGGTTCAGAAGTCGTCCTTACCCTCTTTTGATAATGTCTGCTTTTTTTCTCGTCTCGGTAACTTTCAATATCGGTTTTGCTTGGAATTTTGAAATAGAATCGCTTGAAATGTAAGAATTACAACCGAAGGTGCCCAAGCTCACAAATTGACGTCATTGTGATAAAATTACACTATAATATAGTGTACAACATATATATAACATAATACGCAAAGAACATATTATGTTCTTTTTTATTTATTGGGAGTTGGAATTAATTTTAAAGAATTTTTTTCGATTTTTGAGCATTTATTTAGAAAGAATGGTACAATGTATATTATTCAAAGTATTGTCCATCGCTAGCGACTACTTTTTCCCATCTTTCTGGCAATTTACGGAGACCAGCTTGGAAGAAGGCTTCGTCTTTTGAGGCTATCCATGAATCCACTCATTTTTTGCAATCTTCATAAGAAGTGAACCGCTGGTCAGTCAGGTCGTGTGTCATGCTTCGAAACAAGTAGTAGTCAGAAGGAGCAATATCTGGAGAATACGGCGGGTGGGATAGTACCTCCCATTTCAGCGTTTCCAGGTATGTTTTGACCGGTTTAGCAACATGCGGCCGAGCGTTGTCATGTTGCAAGATTACCTTGTCGTGCCTTTCCCCAAATAGCGGCCGTTTTTTTTCCTTCAGTACATGGCTCAAACGCATCAACTGAGTTCGGTAGAGGTCTCCCGTGATCGTTTCATTCGGTTTCAGCAGCTCATAATAGACCACGCCCATCTGGTCCATTTTTCATCGCCAGTGACAATACGATGCAAAAAACCCATTCTTTTTTGACGTTGGAGCAGTTGTTCACAGGTGAAAAATCGCCTCTCAACGTCTCTCGGCTTCAATTCGTATGGAACCCAACGTCCTTGCTTATGAATCATTCTCATTGCTTTGATGCATTTGCCGACTGTTGACAAGTCGACTCCCAATGACTCAGACAATTCTTGAAGGGTTTGACACGAGTCTTCATTGAGTAATACCTCTAATTCTTCATCTTCAAACTTCTTCGGCTGGCCAGGGCGTTCCTTGTCATCCTTGTCAAAATCAACATTTTTAAACCTCCGAAACCAGTACTCACAAGTGGAAATCGATGGAACATATTCCCCATAAGCCTCGCAAACTAACCGACGGGCTTCAGCTGCTTTTTTCTTCAAATGAAAGCAGAAAAGCAAAGCTTCCCGCAAATTCGTCTTACTTGGAACAAAAGTTGACATGTTTAGAGAGCAAAAAAATAATGTTGTTCACACTTCAGAGAAATGACACCTACTGAAAATCAAAGCTAAATGATGACGCTTCAACATGAATACAGCAACAAGTTGGCCCGATGGGATTAGACTAGTAATACCATCTCTTTATTTATTTCAGTGTTTACTATCTATATTTTTCAAGTTATTATTCTTTATTCTCACTCAAAAACTCTATGTTCAAACCTCAGTTGTTAGGTTGTGTTAAACTTTCTCATATTAATGATGTGGAAATAATGAAATACCAAAATAGAAAACAATAAATCCATTTTGATAGTAATGATGTCAACTGCTAATACATTTTTTAGTTTAAGGAAGTAAAAATAAGAAAATATCAATATCGAGAACACTAAATTAGAGTTTAAAATATTTATTAGGCCTTTTTTTTTTAATTCTAATTATTATGTTTTATATAATAAACAGTATCACGTAATCAATAAAAACAAAACAATATAATTCTATAAACGCAGTCGTATAAACACATGCACACACGCAACACTTTAATCCACTTCCATCATTAATAGAAATTTCAGTTCCTTGAATAGTATTTAGATGGTTATAGCTTCATTTAATACCAATACCAACTAATCTATTTTGGAATATTATTTCGAATTCCTCTGCAAGGTTAGAACAAGCTTATTATGTACCTGTTTGGTCCAATTCCGTTTGTTCCCCACCACTATTTTAAATTTTATATTGAGGCTATAATACAACTGTATGTTAGCAATTTAGCATCACTGCAATCTTAGTTGGTGGTAGTTCGCATTTCATGAACAGCATACCTTTGTCTATTGCCATTTATCACATACCACGTCCTTAAGAGACGAAAAAATGAAATGAAACCAAACAGGTTTGGTTTAAAACTGGGAGACCAGAGTTGACTGACTGAGGATTAAGAGACAGGAGTAGCCTGACTGGAGATTACCGGCTCCAATGTAGGCACTTCCTATATAAAGCTCGTGTTTGTTTCCGATTCCTCTGCTGGACTGCGAATTAGTTCTTCGAATATCTTGGACTGGAGAGATATTCCATATCCAATGTAGGTACAGCCTTATTTGTTCAGCCCAGTGGCCATCTTATAACAGCATTGGTACTTAGAATATGAATTATTCACATAGTACCATTAATCACTACAACTTTCATTCAAATAACACCATTAGCTACAGCATTTTTTCCTGAAACAGGAATTCACACCAACACAGTTGTGAAATATAGCAGAATCATCATTCTGGCTGGCAGTATCATGGAAACCATTCTAAAATAGTCACAGTTATTAAAGTAAAGAAGAAGTGTACTAAACAATGCTCATAGATTCTAAAATATATTTGAAGACATCCATGAATCTGAGCCTCACAGTAAAATTTATTTTTCCTTTTACATAACCTAAAATGAAGTTAATAATTTCTTCTTTATAGTATTAGTATAAATTTAAAATGTCGATGACGGCTAATGGAATTTAACTCTGGTTTTGTATTGTTTCAAATGTTTTTATTATTCATGAAGTTCATCCACTTCAGATGATAAGCATACAATATGTGTCTTTTTTCTGCATTTGTGTATGTCTATGAGCATACTGGTTGCCTGAAGTAAGTTTTTTTAGCTTTGCTACACCAGTCAGGCTTTTTCATTCCTCACTAAAATACTTCGAGGGAAGAGATTTGAATGATGAGTTAATAATAGATTTGGATTAACACAAAAACTAAGTGTTTATTTCTCTTAATTCACTCACTATCATATAATGCACTTCATTCACGTTTGCTGATGATTATTCTTTTAGATGAACTAATCAGTTTTCTAATAGGAATGATTTTACTGTCCATTTAGATATCCTTATAAATAATTGAGAATCTTTAAATCATTATTTAGGGATTTAGGAAACTGCCATCTGATCATTGCAAATTTTATGTAATAATTTCTCCAATGGTTACTAAATATTTGATATCACAGGAATCATTTATGGCTGGATATCTTATTATTTTTTTTTTCAAGAAAAGTGTCAAGGTGCAGTTTAGGTTTGGGTTTGATAAATTTTACCAAACTGTTTCATGTTTTAATGATTACTAAATTACTACTTCCAAAACCAGGATTTTAAAAAATACTTAAGCCTGTATTAAAAATTACCCAGAATCAAGTCCCAAGATTCCTTAATAACAATAGCTGACACAATAGATAAGTTATGTTGAGATACTTACTTCTAGAATAGTAATTAAATCTTCAGGCATTAATTATTGTATGTGAATTCTTCAAAATTCAATACTCAATAGGTATTTTCCTTTGTTAAACACAACGGGTATGCCATATTTTCTGCCTATTCAATCCAGAGATACAATAATTCAGTTAGAGTAACATTTTTGTTTTATTGTCTACACAAATGTGTTTACCATTTTTATTGTTGATTGTTTGAATTGTAACTTTTGCCAATTAATTTGGTTTTATAGCATTCTTTATTTTCTTCTAACAATTTAATCTATTTTAATTGACATTTTTATAGGTATTGTTCTAAGTAGTTTGTCTTTAGTTCTAAATATGGTTTACGAATCCTTGGTAAAAAATTGAGAAAATCATATTTTAATAGATGAATATCACACTAGTACACATATTGAAATTAACATTAATAATTATTAAATACCAAATTTATATAACAAACTAGCTGAAAGTACCCGTGCTCCCGCTACGGTTTAAAATCATTAGGATTAAGGAAAACTTAAATTAGTAAAAGTTGATAATTATTATTATTTAAATAAACCTAAAGAATCCTATTCTTAGAATAACTTAGCCAATCACTATATACATGTGACAATAAATCTATTATTATTCACTCAATAAAAAATGTATGAGTACTGTTATTTTACTCCTTTGAAGTACCGATAAAGGACAAACTACTTAAAAAATAATTCTTATCGTGCATCTAACATCTAATAAGAAGCAATGTACTAAGTTTCATTATGATCCATAATGTTATTTCAAAGAATTTCCAATGCGTGAGAAATCGCGTTTTTCGCGAATTAGCCGCGATCCAGGCCGAATTTTTTTAATTCCTTTCTAGGCGAGCACCAACGGCCCTAGACGAAGCTACATACTAAATTTCATTCCAATCTGTTTCTGAGATTTCGTGAATGAGTGACTGGTATTTGACATATATATACAGTAGATTACATATGTATATTTTAAGATGGGTAGGGTAGTAGCTCACTGGACTTTAAACTCCCAAACCCAGGTTTGAGTCTGACAGAATCATACTGTTTTATCACCCCTGGATCGATTCGCCTATTGTAAGACCCTCCTCGGGCACACCCAGCCTCTATAACATGGGGTACCCCTATTTAGCGAAAAACCTGGCTGTTAAGAATGGTTCTGGCAGTATCTCCTCCTTAATCCTAGGTAAAGTTGACTCTGCATGTTCCTTTCAGTAAAAGTTGATTTAAAATGAATTTATATACTTTAAGAACGACTCAGCCGATTTGAATGAAATTTGGTAATTATGTTTCTTTCATACTAACTAAAATTTTTTTTAAGGGCACTAACAGTTATGTTTAAATTTGGGGGAGGCTCTAAATTTGTACCTTATGAACACCCCAGCCGATTTTAATTAAAATTGATAATTATGTTTCAAGCACAATAACTAACCTTTTTCTTAGGGCGCTAACAGTTATGTTTTAATTTGGTGGGGGGGGGCTCCAAATTTGTACCATAAGAACCACCCAGCCGATTTTGGTGAAATTTGATAATTATGTTTATTTCAAACTAACCTTTTTTAAAGGGCACTAACAGTTATGTTTAAATTTGGGGGTGGCTCTAAATTTGTACCTTAAGAACGACTCGACCGATTTTAATGAAATTTGATAATTATGTTTTTATTCTACTAACTTTTTTTTCAATTCATTTAAAATAGCTTCACTCCTCTTAAAACATTTATTACATAGTTACATGTTTCGGGACCACCATGTCCCATCTTCAGAATGAAACAATGTTGACAATATCTTTCACTATCATACAACAATACTACCAAATGAATCACTTAAAATTAGCAATCCATTAACAATAAGAACAATAATATAATTTACCTAACATCCTTCTGGTGTGTACCACCAAGCCCATTGCTCTGTTACATTTAAAAAACTTCAACCCATTAGGGTTCAAAAGGGTCCATTCCTTATTCTGTTTATTGTTTATTGTTTATTTTTAATTTGTCTATTATATTAGCATGAATTGTTCCTATTTTCTCAGTAACTATTTTATAGTTCATTGCTTTATCAATTGTTTTATTTATATATATCGCCTCTTTTATTTTTCTATTGTGTGTTTTTGTTTCATGTTGTAATATTTCTACTTTTTCGAAATCAAATTGTTGGTTTAAATTTTGTGCATGGTCTAATAGTGATGTTTTATTATTTTTTGTTTTACAGATATTTGTACAGTCATACCTATGTTGGTTAATTATTTTATACAAATTTTGTTTTGTTTCCCCGATCTAATGTTTATTGCAATTAAAGCAGCTGATTTTTTATATTATATCTTTTTTTATCTTTGTGTTCTATTTCATTATGTGTGATTATATTTTTTATTTTATTTGTTTTATATAAAGCTATATCTATTTGAAAATTTTCGTTTTTTAATTTTTTGATTATTATTTTTGTGGTGAAAAGTTTTTATTAATTAATGTTGTCCTGGTTACCAAATAGTCGTCAATAAACATATTGTAAAGTGCATGGAATATGCGATAATTTTTGACTTCATAGATTCGTTAGAAATAGTTGGAAGGTAAACATACTAAAACTCCCCACCGCTGAGGGGTGAGCAAACGGTGGGAGGGGGAGAAGTTCCATTTTTGGGATTTTTCGATAATATCTCGAAAACAGTTGACTCTAGAAAAATATGTTTCAAATAAACATAAAAGCTAATTAAATTTACTGTAAAATTTATTATATATAAATTTGTCATAATTCTTACCGTTTAAGAGATATACGTTATTGAAAATAGGTGAATTTTTGTCAAACCTTTGCTTCTATTACGTTTCACAATCGTTTCTCAGAAAAAACGTCAGAATCAAAATTGTAGAGTATTCAATTTACTTTAATTTCATGTATACATTTCTGGTATTTGAAGCAAGTTTTTAACAAAAAGTGAGGTAAACATTTTGTTTATTTCTAAAATTATCGATTTTTAATAACGTATATCTCGAAAACTGTTGGACTTTTGAGGAATATGTATATAATTAATTTTATAGGAAATTTAATGAACTTTAATTTTCACTTGTATCATATTTTTCTTGAGTCCAACGCTTTCGAGATATAATCGAAAAACAAAATTGGGATCTTCTCCCCTCCCCCCACCTTTAGCTCACCCCCCAGGGCCGTGAGATATACGTTATTGAAAATAGGTGATTTTCGGGGGGAAAAAAATGTCACCTCACTTTTTGTTAAACACTTGCTTCAAATACCGGAAATGTATATATGAAATGAAAGAAAATTGAATACTCTACAATTCTGATTCTGACAATTTTTCTGACTACTAGAAGCAAATGTTTGACAAAAAGTGAGGTGAAATTTGTTTTTTCCCGAAAATCACCTATTTTCAATAACGTATATCTCGTAAACAGTTAGAATTACGACAAATTTACATATAATAAATTTTATAGTAAATTTAATTAGCTTTTATGTTTATTTGAAACATATTTTTCTAGAGTCAACAGTTTTCGAGATATTATTGGAAAACTAAAAAAATGGAACTCCTCCCCTCCCCCACCGTTAGCTCACCCACCAGCGGCGAGAACTTTTAGTATGTTTGCCTTCCAACTATTCATAACAAAGCTATGAAGTCAAAAATTATCGCATATTCCATGCACTCAACACCCCTCATTTCAGCACTCTTAAACTGGGGTCGCATCTGGTGATATTGTATTGTTGCTAAATGTGTTATTATGAGTTCAATAAAGCCTTATTATCTCGTCTAAGGTTTATCCAAATTATCACAATTTATTGAACTCATAATTAGACGACTCAATAATAATTCAAAATGGATAAATACTTCAAGCCTGAAAGATTTGAATCAGAACACACATCTGGAACAAGCTCATCTCTGTGGAATCACTGGAAAAAAACATTCGAGGTCGGCACGCAATCTATCAAGGCCTCTGATGCAAATAAGTTATTATTACTTTATAACCATATTAGTCATAATATTTATGAATTGATAATAGTCCAGTCAATGAGTGCTGAAATGAGGGGTGTAGAGTGCATGGAATATGCGATAATTTTTGACTTCGCAGCCTCGCTAGGAATAGTTGAAAGGTAAACATACTGAAAGTCCCCACCACTGGGGGTGTGCTAACGGTGGGGGTAGGGGAGAATTTCAAAATATTAAGCGGTTTTTAACGTGCTGGTATGGGTATTTAATCTAAGGAGCATCCAAATAAAAAGAAGAAATTTTGGATCGAACAATTAGTTTCGGAATGAGTACCAACAAACTTATTTTCAAAGAGAAGTGCGACCCAGTTTAAGAGTGCTGAAATGAGGGGTATAGAGTGCATGAAATATGCGATAATTTTTGACTTCATAGCTTTGTTAGGAGTAGTTAGAAGGTAAACATATTAAAAGTCCCCGCCCATGGGGGGTGAGCTATGGGTGGGGGTGGAGGGGAGAACGTCCAAATTTTATTTTTCGATAATATCTCGAAAACGGTGGACTCAAGAAAAATATGATACAAGTGAAAATTAAAGTTCATTAAATTTCCTATAAAATTAATTATATACATATTCCTCAAAATTCCAACAGTTTTCGAGATATACGTTATTAAAAATCGATAATTTTAGAAATAAACAAAATGTTTACCTCACTTTTTGTTAAAAACTTGCTTCAAATACCAGAAATGTATACATGAAATTAAAGTAAATTGAATACTCTACAGTTTTGATTCTGACAATTTTTCTGAGAAACGATTGTGGAAGGTACTAGAAACAAAAGTTATACAAAAAGTGAGGTGACATTTTTTTTTTCCGAAAATCACCTTTTTTCAATAACGAATATCTCGTAAACGGTTAGAACTACAATAAATTTATATATTATCAACTTTATAGGAAATTTAATTAGATTTTTTGTTTATTTGAAATATATTTTTCTAGAGCCAACCGTTTTCGAGATATTATCGAAAAAAACAAAAGAATTGAACATATTAAAACTTCATTCTCCCCTCCCCCACCGTTAGCTCACCCCCCAGTGGTGGGGACTTTTAGTATGTTTACCTTTTAACTATTCCTAACGAAGCTGTGAAGTAAAAAATGATCGCATATTCCATGCACTCTACAATGTGTTTATTGACTGGACTATAAGGGAATGTAAATCATATGTTGAAGCTATTTCAAGGTTAGATGCTCTATACATCAAACCTAAAAATGAAATGATGATGATTGTATTGTTGACTGTGAGTTTTTACTAAGGAGATGAAGTAGTCAGGGATGCAGTCAGGATGAATAAACATGGCCAGTTTTTAAATGAAAAACTTATATTTTGGTGTGCCATCATATCGACCTGCCTTGCAGGTCTTCATCAGTGCTAAAATAACAAAAAAATGGATGTGATCAAGATGATACAAACATTAAAAAAAAATAAATAATTTAAAAATGAAAAAGAAACAAGAAAAAAGATCTGTAGTTAATTAGATAATTGAATACAAAATAGTAGTAAAGTTTAGTCAAAGATACAGTTGTAATAAAATAATTAAATAATTTAAATTGAATAATACAAATTTTAAATTTTGTAAACTAATCCAATGTAACAATTTTATTAACATATGTTTTTAATAGGAATTTAAAAAAAGGTATAAGGGATCTATATGAAAAGGAAAATGGTAAGATAGAAAGGTAAGCAAAATAATAAAGTTGGCATAACAATAAACGAAGGAAGAGGCTGGGAAATATGAGAAATTAAAATAAATGGACTTACTGAAGTAGTCTAGATGAAGGCTTGACTAACAATGACTGTTAAAAAATAAAATCAGGGAAAAGGGGGGGTAATGACTTGCAGAAAGTAATTAAGGGTGGCAGTGACTAATATAACATATGAAATGGTGGATAACAACAGAACTATTTTTTTTTTTGTTTGTACTGTATCGATTTTGTTATCGTTAGAGATCAAACAGCTGGAAAAGGTTACATAAATGTTTTTGTGTGTTATCATCAATAAAGTTTGTTTATTATATACAGTGAAAATAGTGTTTTTAATACATATAGTAAAGTGGTGACCCCGACTAGAAACGCTAGGTACAAAATGAACGGAGACAGTGAAAAGAACAGCAATGAAAATGCGAACAGCGAAAAAGTATTATCAGAAGGCACAACAGCACAGGTATCTCATTTTAGTGTTAAAATTCCCCCTTTTTGGCCTAAAGACGTTAATTTATGGTTTGCTAGAATTGAAGCACAATTTGCGCTGGCTCGAATATCGTCAGATGAAACTAAGTTTAATCATATTATCGGATCACTGGAGAATGATGTTTTACGCGTCGTGAGAGATATTTTAATTACTCCTCCTGAACAAAACAAATACACGACCCTGAAAGAGAGATTATTAAAATTTTATGAGGAGTCAGAGACCGAAAAAATGCGGTCATTACTAAAAGACTTGACATTAGGAGACATGAAACCATCTTATCTTCTAAGCACAATGAAAGAACTAGCAGGCAACAAAATAACAGATGATTTCCTAAAAACCTTGTGGTTACAACGCCTTCCTACACAAGTGCAAAGTATACTTGCTGGCTCAGATGAACCACTCGACAAAATATCTGAAACAGCCGACAGAATTGTATCGGTCATAGGGCCTACCGGTATAATATTAATGCAGCTGGAATGGAAACATCGTTGCAGGAGCAACTTGATAATTTAACTTTACAAGTAAGCGCTCTCACTACCAAAATTGAGAATAATAATAGGCAGTTTCGTTCACGAAGTACGTCACGAGGCAGGTCCAATTTCAGACAAGTAGATCGCTCCTCAGAAGCTTCACCGGAGCGTGAGGGATATTGTTGGTACCATTTTAACTTTGGTAAGCGAGCAAAAACATGCAAACCACCTTGTAATTTCAAGCCTTCGGAAAACTAATATCGGCGGTTGTGCAGACGCCCTACAATCGCCTCATACCAGCGCGTCGACTATTTATTACAGATCCTCTTACGAATATTCTGTTTTTAATTGACACCGGTGCAACGCTCTCACTTATCCCTAAAAATTCAGCTGAACAGCACACATTAATTAAGGACAATAAAATTCAGTTAGTGGCGGCTAATTCGACAATAATACACACCTACGGACAGGAAACAATAAAGCTAAGTCTAGGTCTTCCAACTGCTTTTAAGTGGACGTTTGTAGTGGCTGATGTCGATATTGCTATAATCGGGGCTGACCTACTAACAGCACAGAGCCTCATTGTGGATCTGCAAAATCGACGACTGATAAAAGCGGGTACGAACTTATATTCTACTGGTGAGCTGAGACCCACAACATCCTATGGTGTGCGGGCTGTGGCCCCGTCAATAACAGAATTTGTGAAAACAGTGCTAAGGGATCTCGACACACATAAAGACAAACCAGCAACACCAATTTCCACAGAACATTGGATAGAAACCGAGGGTCTCCCAGTGTACGCAAGAGCCCGGAGGTTGTCACCTGAAAAATTGGCAGCAGCCAAACTTGAGTTTCAGCGGCTAAAGGAAGATGGTATCGTCCGATTGTCAAAAAGCCCTTGGGCATCGCCATTACACATGGTACAAAAAAAGGACGGTTCTTGGCGTTGCTGTGGTGATTTTAGGAACCTAAATGGAGTGACGAAACCAGACAGGTACCCCATACCACATATCCACGATTTTAATCATAACTTGGCCGGTAAAACAATATTTTCTAAGCTGGACTTGGATAGAGCTTACTATCAGGTACCGGTTCGCCAATCCGACATACCAAAGACAGCAGTAATCACCCCCTTCGGCTTATTCGAATTTTGTAAAATGCCTTTTGGACTAAAAAAAACGCGGCACAGACCTTCCAACGCCATCTTGATGAAGTGTTTGCATCTTGTACCGATTTTCTGTACATATATTTAGATGACTTCCTGATAGCATCGCAATCAGAGGAAGAGCATCGAGAGCACCTCCAGCGCATCTTACAGACAGCACGTGCGGCAGGTCTTAAAATCAACATGAAAAAAAGTATGTTTGGTCTAAGCTCGGTCGATTTCTTAGGTTTCAATGTCACGTCACTTGGCATCAGTCCATTGGATAGCAAGGTACAAGACATTTTAAATTATCCCCGCCCAACAACTGTTCGTCAACTTAAGCGTTTTTTGGGTTTGGTCAACTTTTATCACCGTTTTGTTCCAGATGCAGCAAGACTTCAAGCACCACTACATGACTTAACAAAATCGAAATTGTCATCACAGGTCCAGTGGTCAGAAGAAAACCACAATGCTTTCCAGAAAACGAAGAACAGCTTAGCAGAAGCCGTCAGGCTGGCACATCCTTTGGCAGATGCAGATCTATATCTCTCTGCAGATGCATCTGATACCTCCGTTGGTGGTGTTTTGCAGCAGGTGCAGAAGGGTATCTTGGTACCTTTAGGTTTTTATTCCCAAAAACTCTCCCCATCAGAACAAAGATATTCGACCTATGACAGAGAATTGACAGCTGTGTTTAAGGCGATAAAATCCTTTCAACACATGATTGAGGGTAGAACGTTTGCTATACTAACGGACCATAAGCCTTTAACGTTTGCATTTCAACATAAATCAGAAACTTTGTCTCCTCGGCAGGTTCGGCAGTTGAATTTTATTAGCCAGTTTACCACAGACATTCGTTTTATAGAAGGAAAGAAGAACGTTCCGGCAGATATTATGTCAAGGATAGAAGTTGTTAGAGTCGAGAGTAATTCGGTAGATGCTGAGGAGTTAAAGAAAGCTCAAGAAACAGATGCAGAACTTACCGGTCTACTGGCATCAGGGTCTACCAGCCTCAACTTACAACCTTCAGAGTTCCAGTCGCAGTATAACAATAAACCTGTCACTCTTTACGCAGAAAAGGGTCGACCTTATGTGCCGAAGATTCTCCGATATCGTATTTTTCAGAAAATACATCGACAAGCTCATCCAGGAATCAAAAGGTCGGTGGGATTAGTTACAAGCCGCTATGTTTGGCCCTCAATTAATAAAGACTGCCGCCAGTGGGCAAGGACTTGCATAGAATGCCAACGGTGTAAAGTTTTCAAACATACACGAACACCCTCCGACCAGATAGCGATCCCGAGCTGCAGGTTTAACCATATTCACATAGATCTGATAGGACCGCTACCGATTTCGCGAGGATTTAGCTATTGTATGACCATGATAGACAGATTTTCCCGCTGGCCAGAAGTGGTCCCACTCGCAGATATTTCCGCTGAGACAGTAGCTGAGTCCTTTATTAATACCTGGGTGTCGAGATACGGGGTGCCGGTTTCAATTACAACAGATAGAGGACGTCAATTTACTTCAGTACTGCTCACTACAGTCTGTAGGCTCCTGGATGTACATCATATCAAGACCACTGCATATCATCCCCAAGGAAATGGTAAAGTAGAACGCTTTCATCGAACCTTTAAAACTGCAATCACAGCATGTGGTGATGAAAGCTGGATGGACAGTTTATCTCTTGTACTTTTGCAGTTAAGAGTATGTGCCGGGGAAGACGGATGGTCTCCTGCGGAGCTTCAGTTTGGTTGCACTTTACGTATTCCTGGGCAGTTGGTGGCGAAACAAGATTGTAAAGATCAGGATAATTCTACGTTCTTGCAACGATTGCGGAAAGTTTTCAACGTTCTAACACCAAAGAGAATTTCACACCGACCTTCAAACGCAATCTTTGTACATCCTGAATTGACGCAGGCAAGTCATGTTTTTGTTCGGAATGATACTAACAAACCAAGTTTCACACCGGCATATTTTGGACCTTATCAGGTGATTAAGCGTTATAGTAAGTTCTTTACACTTAATATAAAAGGTAAAAATGAGAATATTGCCATCGACAGACTTAAACCTTGTTTTATGCCTCACAATCAAATTTCGAGCCCACAAAAACAACTACATGAAGATACATTACCAGCAGCACACCGAAGACAGAATGAAACAACCAATGGTCAACAGCAATCCAAAACCGGTAAAAACAAGAATTTAAGATTTAAATTCAGTTCTACAAGGTCAGGTAGAGAAATAAGACAACCAACTAGATTTAAAAATTAGTTTTAGTTGTGTTCTTAAATTTAGCCAACTGTTCCTGCAGATTAGTGCTATTAACTGTTAAATTTTGTATAAATGTTCTCTTTAGTAAAAAATAAATCAGTAAAAAATTATATATAAAAATATTGTAAAAGGGGGAGTATTGTACTGTATCGATTTTGTTATCGTTAGAGATCAAACAGCTGGAAAAGGTTACATAAATGTTTTTGTGTGTTATCATCAATAAAGTTTGTTTATTATATACAGTGAAAATAGTGTTTTTAATACATATAGTAAATGTTAACTAAAAGGCGTGGAAGATGTTAAATATGAATTTAAACATTTTGCTATCACCGTCAGCAAAAAAAAAAAAAAAAAATAACTGAAAAAAAAAAATTAATAATAACAACAAAATAAATAAATTAATAAATTAAATACAAAGTAATGAATAATGAGGGAAAGGTTATAGTTTTTAATAAGATTTAATACTTGGGAATAAGTGAGGAAAATGTACTGTTTATCAATTTTGTGGTTTACAGGATTAGGTTCTAAATGGATGTAAATGGAAAGTTTGGTGGAGGAGGGGTTTTTGGAAGAGACTTTCAGAACATTCCGTAACATTAAATGATACCTTTGATTTCAAAAAAGCATCTATCCTTGCCACTGTCCCCGACCGTAGTAAACTTTTATTATCAGAATCCATTTACATCCATTTAGAACCTGATCCTGTAAACCATAAAATTGATAAACAGTACATTTTCCTCACTTATTCCCAAGTATTAAATCTTATTAAAAACTATAACCTTTTCCTCATTATTGAAGGACCTTAGCCCAGTGGTGCATATTGTGGGTATTGAATACACTTTCACGAGTAAAAAAAGACTCGTCTGTCCACAATATGTGTTTGAAAAAATGATATTCTTCTATATCCCTATTCAAAAGCCACCTACAAAATTCTTCCCTTTGTGCAAAATCATTTTCTTCCAAACCCTGTGCCTGCGTGAAATGGTAAGGGTCAAAATGGTTTTTATTTGATAGTTTCAAAACGTACCTGTGGGAAGCACCGATCTCTGAGGCTATGTCACGATAGCTTACGTTAGGATTAGTTGTGAAGCGGTCAATGATGTACTTCTCAATTCCAACACCTACTCCGTCTGTTAAATTTTCCCTTGGAGATTTCACTACAGACCCTGTATCCAACAAACGTTGGTGCAGTCTCGTAAAAACTTTGTCCGTAGAACAACGTCTGTCAGGATAGCGATCGTGGTACTCGCGCCGAGCCGCCAGAGCGTTTCCGTTACATTACCCGTAGATGAAGTGCATATCTACGTACTCTCGAGTGATAAACCCTGCATTGCGAAAAATGAACTACCAATAAATCAAGGCATCATCTATCTAAGGTAGGCATTTCATTATTGAAACAAGTGTGAACAGGTCTGTATTTGTTTACCCGGCAAGTTCAAGGGTCGAGAAATAATGACACATGAATATGCGTTATCCAGTCCGCTTCGCTAACACCGTGTTTTTTAGCACTTTCTCAGTAATAGACCATAGGAAACAGCTAATTATTGAAACTTATTAATCAAACGAATTATTAATTAATAACTAACGAAACTTAAGAATTACACCATTGGAAAGAGGTGTGTTCTACTGATTTCCTCAAATTGAGTATTACCATTTAGATGTTTCATGCACCAAAAGGCAAGACCTTTCCATTAACATAGAATGTGTATACGTTTTTCTTCTTCCATAGATAGTCATCGCTGAGAGCAGATGAAAACTTTTGCTAATTTCATATTGAAATAATAATATACATACATACACATATATATATATATATATATATATATATATATATATATATAAGTTATGAGATTTCAGATGATATAAAATAAAAAAAGAAAAAGGATTGATATATGAACGCCTGGATAGTTGAAATATAACTGATTTATTCCTCAAATAATTCTACTTATTACATTTGGTCTTATTTACATCTTTAAGGAGGATTTAGTTAGGTATTAAGTATATTATTCTTATTCCCTATACCTTAACTCCCCCCCACCAGTTTACGAACACCTCTTGTAAACTCCAAAAAATAAAATAAAATAGATCACTTATTACTAGATACATATCTTAAAAGAAAAGAACATAGCAATATTATACGATAGTTTTACATTCACTTATTACTATATACAGAACTCAGAAATGAATAAAAATACTATAAAACACGTAACAAAACTATGCACCATATTCACATTCACTTCCATTACATCACCTATATACCTATAATCGTTACGAAAAATACAAAAAACAATATATATATACTTCTACTGAACATAAATTCCCTCTTGTCTAGCATAACCATTGTACAATGAAAGAAGTAATGACATAAAGGGAAAATTAAAAAAAAAACAATAATAACTTGTTGATATTGGATACTATACCCGTTTATATTTGGGTTTCTCTGGATTCCCTAATTGGAATTTTTAACTGCTCAATGTGAGCCGTCCTCCTTTTCTTGGGGTCGTGGACGCTTTGTATGGTTACCACATTATGCTCCCGAATTACAATGACCCTGTAAGGCCCCTCATAGCGCCTAACCTCCTTGCTCCTGTTGGACCCTACTTTCTTGTACACTATTGTACCAATTCGCAACCTTTCCGTCAGGTCCCGAACCCTTAGGTTTTCTCTTTCCACCCTTTTACTCTTCTAAGTTACCATCCGTTTTCTAACCTTATCCCACCGGCTAACCAATGCAATTCGGTTCGCTGCTAACTGTTCCGCCAGATCCTCATCTACTACCGTATTTCGCTCGTCCCTTCTTCTATCACGGAGCCCAAAAAGTATTTCAAATGGAGAGAACCCAGTTGTCATGTGAATAGAATGGTTATAGGCTGCAACCGCCCTAGGCATCGCTATGTCCGCCTCTAACCCTTTATCTACGTGAAATACACGAAGGTGATCCCCTAGTGTGCTATGGAGCCGCTCTACGTCCCCTCTACTCTTGGGGTGCCCCGGGGTATTAATATGCCATTCTACTTCCAATGTTTTCATCTCCGTCCTGATGTTGGCATTATCGAACTCCCGCCCTCCGTCTGATGACACCCTGTTCGGTACCCCGTAAAACTGGAGAGCCGTAACAACTGCTTCCGCCGACCGTTCCCTTATCGGATATGCCATGGCCGCTTTGCTAAAGACGTCGATCACCGTTACCCACTTGAATCCTTTCCACGTGAATGTGTCCACTTGAAGGTCACTTAGTGGCCCCATGGGTGTCTCCGACTCTTCCTGCCGTCCCGTGGGCGGATGCCGGTCATATTTCGTAGTATGGCAAACCTCACACGCCCCCAGTACTTCATCTACCGTCTTCCTCATCCGGATCCAATAGTACTTTCGCTTTAACGCCTGAAGTGTCTCATTCACGCCCCGGTGGTTCGTCTTGCCTTGGTGGTAGGCGAGCGTAACTTCCCGCTGTCTATCAGCCTCCGTTATCGTTTCTACCAACAACCGGCATCGCACAAACGTTCTATCCAACCCAATCTTCTCAGTTTGCCATAACCGCCGTATCTTCCCCCAAACAGTCGCATTACCCACATACAAGTATGACGTTTTCCCTGGTTTCGATGCGTCATTCAATGCCCTCACCAGCTGTTCCTCTCTTATTCCTGGTTCCGACCAGACGGTCGCAATACGCACTTTGCCATACCGAGTGTGTTCGATTTTCGTACGCCCTGTGGTTTTTTTGTTTTCCAAACGATCTGATTGGGTTTATCATTGACAATTTCCTCCCTTTCTTCCATATTCACCGCTCTCTCACTTACCGAGCTTCTTCCCCCCGATGACTCCCGGTCGTTATCGGTTCCGCGTGGCTCTTGCTCTCCTTTTCCATCCAGCGACCATTCCTGAAGAAACTGCCCAACGTCTCGCGAGGGTCCTGCAGCCGCGTCCTCGATCGCATTCACAGTAATTGCCCTCGATAACCAGTCGGCAACTACATTCTCCTTACCTGGTTTGTAAATAATTTCCATAGAATACTGGCTCAGTTGCTCTTTCCATCTAGAAACCCTCGCCGACGACTCTTTTAGTTTCCCCACCCATTGAAGTGGCCTATGGTCAGTCTGCACCCTAAACCGCCTGCCAAACAAGTATGGTCTGAAGTGGTCTATTGCCCAGACGACGATTCCTAGTAGTTCGCGCTCTAGAGCACTATATCGTGCCTCTGCATCTGTCAAGCGTCTACTCCCATAAGCTACCGGACGATCTCCTTTCTCTCCCTCCTGAGACAGAACCGCACCAACCGCGTATTCGCTTGCATCGGTCGTTAATGTGAACGGACGCGTGAAGTCCGGGAATGCTAGTATAGGTTCCTCCTTCAATCGTGCCATGCATCGACGAATATTGTCTTCCATGATCGCAGTGACTACTATTTTCGCACCCTTTTTTAGCAAATTGTTAACAGGCACCAAATATTGAGCCATATCCGGTACAAACCGACGGTAATAATTTAGAGCCCCTAAAAGTCGTCGGATCCCTTTTACATCCCGGGGTATTTCCATCCTCGTAATTGCACTCACTTTGGATGCATCCGGTTTTACTCCCTCCTTCGACACAGTATGGCCCAAAAAATTAATTTCGGTTTTCCCCAGTACGGACTTCTCTGGTGATAGTCGCAACCCAAATTCACGTACCCTTTCAAACACCTGTTTGAGATGTTTGATATGTTCCTCTTCCGACCTGCTAAACACTAGCAAGTCGTCCATATAGATTTGGCATATCCCTTCATCTATATCCCGTAAAAATTCGTCCATAAGGCGCTGAAATGTGAGGGGTGCATTCTTTAATCCGAACGGCATACGGGTGAACTCATAATGCCCCCTCTCAAACGTGAATGCTGTTTTCGCCTAATCCCTTGGATGAATCTTAATTTGATGATAACCAGTTTTGAGATCCAGTGTACTAAATACCTCAGCCCCACTTAGCCTGTCTATAATATCATCAAACCGAGGAATAGGGTATACTTCGTCCACGGTATTCTCATTCAACTTCCGGAAGTCGACTACGACTCTATATGTTTCTCTATTATCCCCAGGTACGCTTTTCTTCTTCACCGCCTATAAGGGACTGTTGAATGGGGACGAACTGTTAACTATTATTCCCTGTTTCAACAAGTTTTCCAATTCGGCCCTGATATGTTTTCTTAGGGCGTGCGGATACCGGCGCTCCTTAACATATGAAATCCTTTCCTGCTTAAGAGGAATTTCATGTACGGTTCTCCCCGTCGCGCTCAAAACATCCCCTTCTTTGAAAAAAATATCATCATATTCTCTCCTCAATTCTTCCCTCCAATCAGTCACCCTACTCACCGCTCCAATGCGCGACCCATTCACCACTTGCTGGCATTGATATACTCTCTTTCCCAAACGTATATGCCACCTCCCTTTTTGATTCCGTACGCTCGCGCCTACTTTTCCCAGCAAGTCACAACCGACGATCGCCTGGTATTCACGAGGCATCTGCTCCACAACATGTACCCGCAAGCTGTTTCCCGTTTCCGACCATTTCCTTAGGGCAACCTCTATCTCCCCTAGCACGCTACAGGGCCCCCCCCCCAAGGTGACCAATCTACATCCACATACCTTTAACTGAGATGTCTTCTCCTTACCACATAGCATCTCTACAGCATCTCTTGACATCAGAGTATTGGAACTCCCGGTGTCCACCAGGCACCTGACTCCACTCTTCAACTTAATTATTGGCAACCAGCTACCGCGTTTACTCCTTACATTGTTGCACCAGAACGCGTGGCCGCCTCTCCTCCTGCACCCTCAACATGTCCTGTTTTGCTTCCTCCTCTCGGCTGCTGCTTGGCGATGCTCTCTATTCTGCGTGGTCCTCCGCCGCTGGCTGCTCCAAGCACCTTCTTCACCACTGCTCCCCGGCTCCTCTTCTGTTCCGGAAACTCCAGACACTTCCGATACCTCTTCAGATGATGAGCTCCTCCGCATTGCTCGGGATCTTCTCCGTAACTCCTGAGCGTTCACCTCCATTGGCTCACCCTGTTGACCATCCTTTCGGCGAAAGATGTAGGGACATTGGCGAGCTATGTGACCTTCCATTCCACACTCAAAGCATTTGGTCCGGGGACAATGTGCTACGAGATGCCCGGTTTTTTTCCGCACCCATGGCATCTTCTCCCTTCCTTTCTTGGCCCACCTTTCTGTTTGGATGGTCCCGACTTTCGCTCGTTCCAAACTGGTCTATCCCTTGCTGGACGAGACTTTCGCCACGCCGCTGGGGCAATCCTTGGTCGACTGAAAGGAACCCTGTTCCACTCAAAGTCAGCTCCTTCCATACGTGCTTCTTCCTCCCGGGCGCCCGAATCTACTAACTCCTGGGCACATTCCACGAATGTCCGGTCTGACTGAAAGCCTTCTTTCTTTCCAGTCTCTCTGGCTAACTGCACCTTCCAGACCGTACCCAAAAACGCCATTCGAGCCGCTGTTTCCTCTGCAGATACGGTCTCTCGCATCTTCTCCATAAGTTTATTGTAGCGAGCCAACATCCCTGCCGCGTATTGACCCGGAGTTTGATGCTGTTGCTTTCTCTCCCGAAACAAGTGATATATATCTTCCTCAATGGACCATCTTCCTCCACCAAACGCCTTCTTCAAGCGACTTTTCACGACCTCCCATGAAGTCCCCTCATCCGCTTGAATCTGGTTCAAAATGTTTCTTTTCACTCGACAGATCAAGTCCGCCTTTAAAGACTCAGCGTCTCGTGAATCCACCAAATTATCAGCCGCCTTGGCTTCAATTCGGGCCAACAGCCTATCTCCACCCTTAATAAAGTGATTCAGTTCACCTATCTCTCCAGTGAACTTCTCTAAGTCCGATATTGCCCTCCGCAGCTCCTGCGCAGTGGCCACCCTTACTTTCATCCAGGCTAACGTGTTCGCATGTGCTTCAGCTAGAACCGGCTGTCTTAATACTCCTTCTGATCCCTCTGGCATTTTTATTTTTCAATCACAGAAGATTAAACACGAAAAAAAAAGTTTTTTTTTTTTTTTTTTTTTTTTTTTTTTTATATTTTAAAGAATTTTTTTTTTTTTTTAAAAAGATTTTTTTTTTTTTTTTTTTATTATTAAAAATTTCACTGACCTTCCGGTTCCTCCACACACACGCTAACTCCCGGGTTTCGGCACCAGTTATGAGATTTCAGGTGATATAAAATAAAAAAAGAAAAAGGATTGATATATGAACGCCTGGATAGTTGAAATATAACTGATTTATTCCTCAAATAATTCTACTTATTACATTTGGTCTTATTTACATCTTTAAGGAGGATTAAGTTAGGTATTAAGTATATTATTCTTATTCCCTATACCTTAACTTATATATATATATATATATATATATATATATATATATATATATATATATATATATATATATATATATATATATATATTGTAGGGGCTTTTCAGATAGCTTGACTAAAAGAAATAAAAATTATATTGAGCAAAATGTGGACTGTATAATTAAAAAAAAAGAAAAAAAGAATGAAACTTTTGATTTGTGGCATAAGAAGAAGAGTAAAATTCCACTCACCAGACTTCGTGTCTTCTCTAGGAGAATTTAGCCGCTTCCTGGTTACAAAATCGCGGCGACGAGATCTCTGACGCCGCGAAATGTTGACGACTGACGTCGGACCGAATTTCAAATATTTAAACCACTTAATTGATAGAAAAACCGAAACTTTACTCATATACTACTAACTAGAGAAAATAGCGTGGTGGAGACAAGTTCACTGGAAAGAGAATATATATATATATATATATATATATATATATATATATATATATATATATATATATATATAGCATGTAAAATACAAAATCATTTTTTTAAGCATGTAAAAAAACGCCACTACTCTTTATCCGTATCCCGATTCTCCCCAAGAGATCGCAACCGATAATTCCCCCATACTCGCGGGGCATGTTCTCTACCACGTGGACCTTTAGTGTCTCCCCCTTCTTTCCCCATCCATCTAACGCGATCTCCGCCTCTCCTTCCACCTTACAGGGGCTACTCAACGTAACCAACTTGCACCCACATACTCGTATACGGGGTAGCATGTAAAATACAAAATAATTTTTTAAGCATGGAAAATACATAATTACTTAGTAATTACTGCTGTATCATGTTCTCAAAATGCCGACCTCGATTCCTGACGCATAACCGAGCGCGTTTTCGCATTACTCCCACTGTTGCTGAAAATGATAATCGTTCTTTCTGTTTTTCTCAGTTCTTCATTATCATCTCGTTTTGTTGTACTTTCCTGTTCTTTCATGTTTATTGGATTGAAATTTTGAACAGCAGAAAATGGAAAGTAAGAACATTTTGAAACCTGTTACATTCGAAATTCAACCAGAGTTGCAAGCGCTACCACCTGAGACCTTAGCGGCAGCCCACGCGAACATGATAGCAGCTCAGGCGAACGCCCTGAAGTTGCTGAAACTCGAAACAGCGATGCCGCAGGACTTAAGGAGGGCGATTTCGGACATAGAAAAATATGGAGGAGAAATTGGGGAGCTCAATCATTTCCTCCAGGGAGGCGATAGGGTGATGGCTCGAATAGAAGCCAAGATAGCCGAAAACCTTTTGGACCCAATAGACGCTTGTTCACTGAGGGCAGCTTTAGTATGTAGTCAAGCGGGGCATACTAAACCTGATTCAAGCAGTTTATGACACGCCATGGTTGGATGGTGAAGGACTGGCTGAAGAAAGCTTTCGGAGGCGGCAGATGGACACCGGAAGAAGACATTTTCCGGACGTTAAGGGGAAATGAGGAGACCTCATCAATCTAATGGTCAATATGCAAGAGCATTATTGGCCCACTGTAACAAGATAACCGAAAAGATGAGGGGGACAACGGAAGCGGCAGAAGTGGAAGCATGGATGGCCTTCTTATCAACCATTCTTAAAGTCCAGATGGCGAAGGTAAAAGGGAAGAAGGAAGGACTTCCAAGGGATAAGAATTTCGTGGAATGTGAGAGAGAAATAGTGGACTCCAGCGCCCGAGACGAAGAAGTTCGAAAGGAGGACGGGTGGAGCAAGGTCACCTACAAACGGACTGACGGAGGTAGAAGCTCGCAGCCTCGAAGAGACCCGTGGAGAAGGAGGGACATGGATTTCGGAGGTCGAGAACGTCTAATGATGCGGGAAAAGAGGCCAGGAATGGATAAGAAAATTTGGAGGAAAGAAAAGAGGAAGTGCCACGGGTGCGGGAAGGTGGGTCACTCGGTAGCACAGTGCCCCCGCACGCGGTGTTTTGAATGTGGCACTGAAGGACACATCGCTAGGCAGTGTCCGTACATGAGTAAACGTAGGGGAACGAACCAAGGAGAGCCGATGGAAGTAAACGCACAAATGGTGTGGAGGAGGAGCAGACCGCCGTCGGATTCAACAAGGTCATCAGAAACCTCGGAGTCAGAGGAAGAGAAAAGAGAACCTGGGGAAGGTGTCCGGGCAGAGGGAAGGAGCAGCCGGAGGAGTGAGGAGCGTCGAGAGGCAGCGGAGAGGAGATCTCGAGATGAGGAATGAGCACGGTGTAAGAAGAGAGGCAACCGTGGAGGGATAAATAGTGTGGAGTGTTGGAATGAGAGGTTGCCTCTAATTAAAGTAGCGAATAAGGTGAGGCGTTTGTTTGATACGGGTAGCACTAACACAATTATGAGTCGAGACACGGTAAAAGCGCTATGTAAAGGAGAAAGGATACCCCGTATACGAGTATGTGGGTGCAAGTTGGTTACGTTAAGTAGCCCCTATAAGGTGGAAGGAGAGGCGGGGATCGCGTTAGATGGATGGGGAAAGAAGGGGGAGACACTAAAGGTCCACGTGGTAGAGAACATGCCCCGCGAGTATGGGGCAATTATCGGTTGCGATCTCTTGGGGAGAATCGGGACACGGATAAAGAGTAGTGGCGTGTGCTGGGCTGTTCGAATCGGTAAGAGGGAGTTCGGGTGTTATAGGAACCAAAAGGGGAACCATGCTGTCGTGAGAGCGATAAACCGGAAGGGAGATTGGAGGCAGGAGTTGGGGAACAAGTATTCGGACATTTTCTTTAAGGAAGGGGAAATATTAAGTGTGACAGGGGAAACTGTACATGAAATCCCTCTGAAGCAGGACGGGGTCACATATGTGAAGGAAAGGAGATATCCCCAGGCATTACGTCAACACATTAATTGGAGAGTCTGAAGAGGCAAGGGATAATCGTTAATAGTACTTCCCCGTATAACAGTCCCCTATGGGCAGTTAAGAAAAAGAGTGAGGAGGGAGCAACGGGAGAGAAATATAGATAGGGTCGTGGTGGACTTTCATAAACTAAACGAAAACACAGTAGATGAAAGGTATCCGATAACCCGGCTCGAGGACATATTAGACCGGTTGGGAGGGGTGACAGTGTTCACGACAGCACAGCCTTGGACCTGAAGGCTGGGTATCACCATATTAGGATGCACCCCAGGGATCGACATAACCGCGTTTAATTTTGAAAGGGGTCATTACGAGTTCACGCGAATGCCCTTCGGCTTAAAAAACGCTTCCATAACTTTCCAGAGACTGAAGGACGAATTCCTACGAGGACTGGACGAGGCGACATGCCAGGTATACATGGACGACTTACTGATATTTAGTAAAGACGAGACCGGACATGTAAAGGACCTAAGGCATTCGGTATTCGACCGACTGAGACAATTCGGTTTAAAGTTGTCAGGGGAGAAATCGATTCTAGGGCAAAATCAAATCAATTTCCTAGGGCACACGATTTCGAGAGAGGGGGTAATGCCGGACATACGGAAGGTAGAGGCGATTAGGAAGATGGCTATCCCTACAGACGTAAGGGGGATGCGGGGACTACTGGGGACCCTGAATTATTACAGGTGGTTAATCCCAGAGATGGCGAGGTATTTGGTTCCGCTGAACAATCTGTTGAAGAAAGGGCAAAGGATAGTGGTTATTCCGGAATTAGAAAGAAATATCCGAGTATGTAAGGAGAAACTCTAACAAGAACCGCTTCTCGCGTTCCCTGACTTCACCAAGACATTTACCATAACCACTGACGCCAGCGAGTACGCACTGGGGCTGTGTTGTCTCAAGAAGAGGGAAAAAAAGACCAACCCGTAGCATATGCCCACAGAATACAGAATATAGTAGAAGGGGCAGAGGGACTAAAGCCGTACGGTCCCCGTGGCTCAAGTTCAGCCGGCTCTCCTTCCACCACCTCCACCCCGGGCTGCTCTACCTCAGACTTATTTACAACTTTATAATCTAATATTTAGGCTTCAACTCTTACGAATTTTATTGGATTCCACCTAATTGTTCAGAAATTTATCACATTTATGCATAGGTAGGTAGTTTAAGAACGAAAATAAAACAGAATATTACCAAAAGAAAATTACTAATTTCTTAATTTTCGATCATATTTTATTTTTATGAATATTATCATTGATATTTTTCAAAAAGTGGTGGATTTGGACTTTAAAAAATATCATTCCGACCGATCTTATTAATAATGAGTAATGAGAGCCATCTTCTAAAAAATGTGAAAATCTAGAAAAGAGTTTCTCCCAAGGTATTGTTTTAGAAGTAACGAAAGCAAATTTTCTATTCTCTATTTAATTAGTTATTTTCTTTTTCTTCGCACAGTTTTTGTAGGCTGTATTGTTAGGCACAATTTTTCTTCTTATACCGCAAAACGTTTCGGCGTAGGTTTTAAATTTGTTTTTTCTTTTCAACCTGTATTTTTTCTTGAGGTTAGAAAGTGAATTTTCAGTAAAGCTTAATGAATCAGCTGTATCTCGAAGCTTTACAGATCTTTTATCAAGTTCTTTTTTTGAGCTCGTTTATGTTTTTATTAGTGATCTCTAACATTTTTTAAATCTCTTTTTATTTGGAGACCTAATATTTTTCAACGGGGTCGCAAGCCTTTTTATTGGTCCCCTTTCCTAAACAAAAAAAAAAATCAACATTAAACTTTTAAGTTTAAATACCTACGTATGTTGGTAAAGCAGGGGGAAAGCTTAGAAAGTTCTATATACCTTTATAATCGTCTGTCTCAAATGATCTGGGAAATCAAAAAACCGACTGAATTGCACCTTTCTTTAGATTTACTCGAAATGAAGAAGAACTGTCAAAATCGTCCTCTTTAAAATATTTTGAATAAATAACACTTGTATTTGTTGGCTTCCATTTTTCTTGCCTCAGGGCTTGAACCCACTTATTTCGTTCCTCTTCAACTGAAGGGAAGCTGAGGAAAAAATAAAAGGTAAAATTGGAACTGTTTACCTTTTAAAGATTTATTCAAATCTAAAACTATATTATTGATGTAAAATGTCTTCTTAAGGTTTAATGTTAAACACTCGAAACTAGTTTTCAAATAAAAATAATTTCAATAGAATTAGCAATTAATTTATCAATCCTAATTGAATATAAAGAATATTCTGTATTATGTGGTTACAATATCTACTATTGTTAATATAGGGGAGTTTAACAATAAAGTTAAAAAAGCTCCACAATAAGCATATTTTTACTGTGGCGAAAGCGAAGGAAGATTTGTTTCTCAATTTATTGAAAAACAAAACTGTGTACGTTTAAAATGTACCGGTGAAGGGTTATTGGAGAGTTTAAATCCTTGTTGGACTCTTTCCTAGAACATCCAAACGCGGCACAACACGACATTATTTAATACAATTGAGAAATAAAAAAATAAAAAACACATACACACAACAGAGACCTGAAAGGGACAGTCGGGGTTTAGGTGGTGGGGATAGTGCTCCTTGCCGGAAGCCATCTCCCCCCACCTACCCACCGCTTCTATTATATTCTGTATTCTGTGCATATGCCAGTAGGCGTCTCACGGAGACAGAAACTCAGATGTGGAAGGCGGAAGGGAAATGTCGAGGGAGGAGAGCTCGGAAGTTGAGAGAACGGTGGAAATGGAGGAGAGGGAGGAAATAATAAATGAAAAGGGCAGACAGATAATATGGAAGACGAAGACAACAGGACTAACTAAGGCGGAATTCGCGACGCATGGGAGATCCCACATTGCTACCATATGGTCGCAACCGGGAGTAGGAGAGGAAGTTATTAGAAAGGTATTAAATGACGAGTCGCGGCCTGGGAAAATTTTTTATTTATACGTGGGGAATGGAGTGGTGTGGGAGAAGATAAAGAGATTATAGCAGACGGAAAAGATTGGGTTGGACCGGACGTTCATTAGGTGCAAATTCCAGGTGTAAACGGTCAGGGAGGTAGACCGGCAGAAAGAAGTCACAATCGCGTACCACCAAGAGAAAACCAATCATAGAGGGGTGCAGGAAACGTTAAAAGCATTATAGGAAGTAATTTTGGTTACAGATAAGGAAAACAATAGAGAAAGTCATAGGAGCATGTAAGATCTGCAACACCACTAAATATGACAGACATCCGCCAACCGGGAAGCAGGAAGAGACATTGACACCAACAGCACCACTGACAGACTTACAGGTTGACACATTTACATGGAAGGAGTTGAAATGGCTTACAATCATAGAGATTTTTAGTAAGATTGCAATGGCATGCCCGATCGATGATAGGTCAGCCGAGTCAGTACTCATGGCCCTCCGAATTAGGTTCCAGTTCTACGGGGTACCGGAGAGAATAAAGACAGAAGGGGCCGGGAATTCGATAATACTCGTCTCAAGGTCGGAAATGCGAGGTTTAGGGGTAGAATGGCACTTAAATACTCCGGGACATCCGAAAGGCCGAGGGGCGGTCGAAAGGCTGCATAGTACGCTGGGGGATCACCTTCGCGTCTTCTACGCAGAAAAGGGTTTGAAAGTGGATACGGCAATGCCTAAAGGGATAGTAGCGTATAACTACTCAATTCATTCGGCGACGGGATTTTCACCATTTGATATGCTATTCGGACTCCGTGAGCGCAAGAGGGATAGCCGCGGTGCAATAGTGGATGAAGAAGTTGCGTCGACTTCAGTGGAAAATAGAGTGGCGCTCTTGGAAAGATGGGAAAAGACGCGGAAGAAGCTCGTGGCGGAAAAAAGCAGGAGGGTAAACCGCGAGAATCTAAAGAGTCGGTATGGCATGGAGAAAATAGAAATAGGTTCTATTGTGTTTAGAAAGGTGTCGTCGAATCGGACTAAAGAAAAAATACGATATGAAGGACCCTTCAAGGTTATTGCGATTAGGGAACATAATGTCGTCACTATCCAAAGATTCAAGATCCCCGGAAAAGAAGGACGGTTCATCCTCAACAACTGAAGACACCCTTAAATTAGCGTTTTTCTCGATTTTCGCGAATTTCTCGTTTTGCCCGTTGTTCTCGTATTTTCACGTTTCTCGTTTATTTCGTAGTTTGATCGTTTCTCGTTGATTTTCGTATTCCATTTTTCGAGTTTGCTGGTATCTTTACCCGTTTTCGTTAAAAGGATTTCGAGGGGTATCCTCTTTTCTAGGCAAAATGACTTATATAAATAGTAATAATGTAAATAACTAGGTGAAGTGCAAACGTTTTTCTGTTTAATTTGTTAATGGGTGAGGTCTATGTAATATGTATCAAAATATTGTGGAAAGTATGACTTTTGTACAGAAGTGTTTTATTTTTACTTTTATTTTGTTTATGTAACATTGATTTTTGAATTTGGTTGGTTTTTTGGCTTATGTTAGGAGTTTACGAGGATTGTTCATAAACTGGTGGGGAGGAGTTAAGGTGTATAGAGGAGTAATATACAGCTTAATCCCCAATCTTAATCCCAAACAACCACCGATTGTATATAAAGAGGATTGGAAAGCAATAAAGTTAGTCTTTGTTGTGAAGTTATGTGCGTCATTTAGCTCCCTAATTTTCCTTTTTTTTGGACTTTTCTTCTGGAGGAACTTATATATATATATATATATATATATATATATATATATATATATATATTAATCTCTGTGTTATTAAGAAGAGCAGGCTTAGATGGTTAGGGAATGTGGAAACGATGGAGCCCTGTAGGCTGCCTAAAATGATGTTAAATGGTGCACCAGGAGAAAAAAGGAAAAGGGGCAGACCCAGGCGGCGCACAGTGGGACGAAATGGTGTTTTTTCTGGACATCGCATTTTGAGCCCCTAAAAATTATTCAATCGACTTCAAATTTCATATGGGTATGTTTTCAAGGGTGTAGAATTCGAATCTGAAGTCAGTTTTTTTCCATCGTTTCAGGATTTTGCTCTGTTAACGAATATGTGTCTAAAAAAATCTAATTTTCGTTTTTTTCATATTTTGATTCAAGGGATATTATTTTCTATGATTTTTTATGTGCTCTATCGAATTTAAAAATCTGCAAATCAATCACTTTACCGTTATGTGAGTTATACGTGTTTTATGCCTTTTTCGTCGATCTGATTTTCTAAAAAAATAAACAATTTGCGGTTTGTCAGAAACCTGATAGGTAATTATTATTTTAAATACTGTCCCCATCCGAAAAGGGAACTATTTAGCTATTTAATAGAAGTACTCAATTAAAGCCCACAAGCTCCTACACTGTGCTTATCGAAATTTTATCGTTGGATCCATTCGTTCATATTCGTCGTGTCAGTGTCAGCATTCAGACCTATTCCGATATCAATTTTAAACATTTTTATTGTTGAATACCTGTGGATAACATTTGTGAAGTCCATCTGTTAAAGCAATTTGGACCACTTTTTTGTACAAGTTAAATTTATCAAAGCAAATCGATTTTAAATCATTTATAAATAATTTACAAATTAAATAAAAATTAATAAAGATGAGTTATACCTATGTCTTAGCAAAAAAAGTAGAATGAAGCAGAGTTCAAGAGTTGTTAAACCTCAGGAAAAATTTCTACAACTTTACAAGAAATAAAAAAAAACTATATTTATATTTACATTTTTTAATTTTTTAACTGTCCATTGATGTGGAATAATTTTCATCTGTCTCATCACCAGAGTCCATCGCAATTGTGTTGTCCATTTGTAGCAACTCCGCTGCTTCGGGAAACATATCTTCATTACTGTAGTTTTTTAGGTATTCAGGTTTCATTAACATTTTTTTTTGTAAAGTTTCATTAGCAATTATAACATCAAAATATTTCAAACACATTTACAGACAGCAGTCGATATAGTATTTCACAAAATAAATTCTTGGGCTTACTTAAACAAACTGACATTCAATAGAAAGAAATCTAATTATATGGTGATCACTAAAAAGCGGCTAAGTCCGGACTTAAATGTGAAAATTAATAACAAAAATCCTAATCGAAATCGTGCTATGAAATAACCATAGACGAAAAATCAAAGAGGGACAGACATATTGACATACTACAAAATAAATATAGCGGTTGAGAACGGCCCTGGAGGTTCTGTATAAAGCCACAATTTTGCCTATTCTTACATATCTCATTGAAATATGGCATTCAGGAATACAGGTTAAGTACAACAAGGCAAAGCTGGAATGGCAATAGCAAAGCTAATGGCACTCAAAATTATCAAAGGTTTTCGAACACTTTCTAACGTCTTGGCCAAAATGATCCCCATTATCATACTAACTGACAAATATGTTGGTAAAATAACCCAACAGAGTTAATGCTGAAAGGAAAACACTAAAAAGATATAAACACACTAAACAAAAGGGGTAAAACAAGGGTTATAATGGAGAGGAAGGAGTTCTACAAATCCTACAAATATGTAAAAAATATCTTTAATTCCAAATATTCTCCAAGGTCGCAAGTGGTCGCAGACCATTTCGATCTTAAGTTACTGTCCAGTATTGATATTTTGAATTAAAATGGGTTTCGGCTTAAACAAGTTTTAAACATTTTTCTAAAATCAAATTTTTTGTTGAAATTTAAAAATTTAGATACATTTATTATTTTTATTTTTTGTAATCATTATTTTTACAGAAAAATGTTTTATTGACAATCGTGATATCATGCTTAAAGCTGTGAACAGCAAAAAATTTACATCGGACATGTACAGAATGTCTAATGCAATTTAACAAAACGGGATATTTTCGAGGACCTTTCAAACAAACCTAGTTTATCGATTTTTTGTACTGTTAGTGCTTAATAAAATTATGTTTAACGTACTGTTGTTTATCGGCAATGACCACAGCAAACATTTTATAAATGATTCAAGCCATAAATATAAATTTTTGTTTTCAGCCAATGTCCAACAAATAACGTTGGCTCGTCCCACTGTGCGGCGCACAGTGGGGCAATGGCCCAAAATGGGTGAAAACCTCATATTTTCTAAACGGTTCGTGCTATAAGCATGAAATTTTAGAATTATATATTTCATGAGGTGCTGAATTGAATGAAACCATAATCAGCTTCATCAGATGATCAGAAAGGGTCAAATCTAAGAACAAAAAGTAAGAAAAAATTAATAAAGTAAATTTGGGGTATATTTATATGCTATCTAAGCTGCTGAATAAAATAAAACTATAACCAGAGCAATCTGATCATCAGCATTGAGCCATGTTTTCAGTTTAAAAAAAAAAATAAATAAAATCAATTTAAAAAAATCAAGTTTGTTATTATTATATATTTTTTTAGGTGCTAAATGGAATGAAATTTACTATATAGCTCTATTACAGACCCAAGATTCCTTGAATTAGGTTAAAATTCATTATTAGGTTATATTTGGAAATAAAATAAAATGTGTAATATAATTTAAAAAATGTAATAAGTTTTATAAAGTAACTTCAGTTGAATTCCATTGCATATACTGGACAGCTATTAACAATTATCAATCTTATATTGACAAAGATTATATTCACTCGTTATATTACGTACAGAAATAAAAGCTATTAACTATAAAAGTAAAGAAAAAAAATATTTCGAATGGTTCCTTTTTTATATAACAGTAAATAAGAAGCTTCATCATTTAATGGGAACTTCTTTTTTTTAAATGCAGACTTAAATTACTTATCACCGGATCAGAAGTCACCATGACAAGATGAAAAACATATTCATTTGTTGCTGTTCGAGAGCAATTCCTTGAATGATGATCTCTGTGATGTTTATTATAGCTCACCTTCAGTTTTAAAGCCAAATGTGATTTATATATTAATAAAACACATTTTTAAAAACATTTTACTTTAAATCTCTGAATTTAGTAAGACATTTAGATCGAAAATGATTGGAGTGGCCATGAAAGAATAAAATGAAAGAATAAAATAAATAAATATGATAATCTTCATGAGAGAACTAAGGTATACAATGATAAGAACTCAGCGATACAAATAATAACCCCATAAATTGGTCATCCGAATTCCAAAACTTTTATTTTCAATCAATTTTGATTTTTTATTTAAAGAGCTATTTTTGAAAATTATTCTTTCTGCTATATTCTGGTACTAAGTCTCTCAAGAAAGTTATGTGTTTTTGTATAGAAAACAAGAAATCATATCATATCTGATCATTTTACAATGAATAAAGAAATGAAAAGAAAAGAAAAAAAAAATACATATATATATATATATATATATATATATAGATAGATAGATAGATAAATTATTGCAAAGTCCGAAGGGGTTTTTAAAAAGGATTTATTATGAAGTAACACAATTTACAATCAAGTGTATCAATTATAACTAATTCTAATGAACAACTAACATAGTAACTGCGTGGGAACACACTGAGAGAGGATGGTGAGGAGAGGGGGGGATTATATAGAACAAGCAAAGTACATGCATCAGTTTCTAGGAAAAGGCTTGGACCTGCACCTTAACTCCTCCCTGGGGAAGATTCAACGTTACTCCTGGAACGTTAATTATTTAAATAATGATTTGGTATTTGCAATAGGAGCAGTAGGATAATAGGTAATTACGGGAGTTTCAGGTTTACATTTCTTGTTCTTATAATATAGAAATAATAGTATACAAAATATAATAATTATCAGACAAGATATAGTACACATAAGAGTTAATACTTATTTCTAAAAATTCTTCATAAGGTTTAATAGTGATATTTAGATCATTAATCATGGTTTCATTTTCAAACAAATTAGTATAGTAAGGTTGTAGCTCATGATGAGGATTAGGTTTATGGACAATTATTAATTCTGTATAACAACAATCTTCTAAACTTACATTTACAAGGCTTACTTTAGGTAAAAATAGACTTTCGTTTTTACAATTAACTAATCTAGTTGTTTTATATACAAGATATTGTTTAGTATATTCTTTATACCATATGTTTTGTTGATTACATTTGTTTTTTATGCAATTATTACAATAACCATTTTTAAGGATATCATTTATACACTTATCTTCTAATAGTCATATTATTACAATAATACTCTTTTACATAAATACAATTACTTCTATAATAATTATCTTCGTATTCTATGATTAATTTATGTTTATTATTTATAATATAATATTCATTATTTCTAAATACAGGAATAGTTATCAATAAGTGTCCATTATATATTTTTTCTTTTATAAGTTAGTCAATAAAGACGTGTATAGCATCTTGGAATTCAGAAGAGTATATTTTCGAATTAGCACAAAGTATTTCTTGGTCCGTGGAAATTAAGCTCATATTTGACGGTAGTGTTGCCATTACATCTTGCATTAAATATGAGTGAATTATTCCTAACTTGCAAAATTCAAGGGATATTGCTAAATTTGATACTTTATCTCTGATGTTTTTATATGCATTAAATATTTTTTATTTTTTTTTTTCTTTTATTTATTAATGGCATTGGAATTATCCATACAGCCAATTGCCAATTATTATGCTATCTATTCAGTTCTTTACTAATTCAATGTTAGATATATTTATTTATTGAATATAAATATTGTGTTATGCTGATTATTTCTTCTGGTTTGTCTGTTGCTAGTACATTTTTATATCGTATATTATTATTATAAGGTTTTAGAAAATTAAGAAACTTTTCTCTTTGGTTTTTGTAAGCCGAGCATTCAGTGATTATGTGTTGGAGGGTTTCTCTTTTATTACATCTATCACACTCTGAGCTTTTCTTAATTCCTATGCGCTGCAGATAAACATTGCATAAACCGTGATTAGTTCTAAGTCTAGCAAAATTAAATATTTATAGGACTGCAAATTTAAATCTGCTTTATTAAAATTTCTTTCGATAGCGCGTGAATTGAAATTGATTAATTTTATATCTCGTTCATATTTCTTTATGAGATCCTTATTCGTATTAATTAAATTTAACTCATTTACTTTACTGGACCTTTCGTTTAACAACATTTGTTGTATTAAATTATCGTAGTGCTCTTTATCTTCTGAGTCCATGTTGCCAGTGACCCAAGATATAACTTTCCCTAAACCGTTAATAAGACCTCTCTTCTTTCTTTTTGAGTCGATGGTGTCTATTTGATTTTTTAAACTTTTAATGGAATCTATTAGTATGTTATAAATGCGAGATTCGTTGTATTTATAATTATTTTGATATAAGCTATTTATTTCATTTCTTAGTAGTGTGAGATAGTAAAAATGATATGTTTTATAAAATTTATTCATTACCTTTATGTTTTTAACAGTATAATGTAAAATTCCAGGTGCATTGGAAAGATCTGTGATTTTAATCGCTGTCGCTACCTGAACTACCAGAATTGTCATAATTAGCATGAAGATTAGGACTTTCATCTGAAAAATTAAAATATTCTTTACTTTTTTTATTAGGCCTCTTAATTTTATTCACATGTGTTTTTATGTTTCTTTTCCTTTTACCCTGTAATAACAAGTTAACCTTTTTGTATTGATCTTTTGCTTTAATATTACTTTGAGGATTTTTGTAATAAATTGCTGTTTCATTAGTGACATCTGGAATGTCCTCACGATTTTCGTTTAATTTACCTATGCGTTTTTGTTTTTCTTGTATTATTTTGTCTTTTAATGTATTATGTAAAAATAATAGATCATCATGGTATTTTTGGATATACATTTCCGTTACATGTTTATTAATTAAAGGATCCGTTGAAGTACCAAATGTTATTTCATTAGGGCTGAGTTCTAAGTTCTGGTTAATCGAATTGTTATAGGCAATAGTTATTAGATTTAGAATTCTCTCTATGCTATAATTTGGGTATTTTTTATATGTTATTCTTAGTAATTCAATCATTGTCGAGTGACGTCTGTTTAATAGTGCTAAAGAAGTAGAGTTTTGTGCCGATGTATAATGAATTACAATTGAATGGAGTTGACATAATTGTGATACTAAGATGTTTTTCATTTCTGATCTTTGATCGCGTATGATTTGATTTGGTGTTGGTAAAGGCTCAGTTATTTTTCATTCAATAGGTTTACATACACTGATCGCATTACCGTTTGGTAAAAGGTGAGTAAATAGTCGCTTGGAAAACGCGTCAACAGCTGTGAATATGTTATTTTTATTATATTTTAATACATCTATCATTAATACTGTAAATGGATTGTCTGTAGTAGGGGTTAGTTCATATTTTACTTTTAGAGGTTTTCTCTCATATTTAGTAAGTTTACAAATTTCACATTTATTTATAAATTCTGTAATTTTATCTTTTATATTAGGAAAGTAATACTCTCTTTTAAGTTTTTCCATTGTTTCCAAAATTCCTCTATGCGCGGTTTTACCTAAATGATATTGACTAATTAATTCAAGCTGCTCGTCAAGATTCTCTATATCTCGTAATAATGTAAAATATCTTTTTATTTTTATGTCCGGAAAATGATTTGTGATTATTTCTTTTATTGTCATATAGTAATCCTCGAATTCTTTTTCTAATATTTTTAGCTGGTGTGAACAATATAAACCATAGGTTGTATTTGGTTTTAGTATTTCAGTTAATGTTTTTCTAAGCAATTTTTATTGTTTATGAAAATTATATGACGCGTTTTGTTTGTAAAAGGTTTTTCGAATTTTAAATCATATTTCTTGTTTCTTTTAATGACAATCTGATGTTTTTCTACATTTAATGGTTTTTCTTTTTCTTTTGAGAGTGTTGGGTTTCTTGACTTTCTTGATCTTCTTCTCTTCGGATTGGTTGTTCTTGTGTTTGCTCCAATTGTTCTAGTAGAGCTTCATATTCTGATGCGATATCATCATTAGGTTCTACTTGTAATTGTTGCAATAGTTTTAGTAGAGCTTCGTGTTCTGGGTTATCATCGCTGGATGTGTTATTTATAAGTTGATCAATATTTATATCGTTTTCTACTATATGTAATTCAGAATTTCTCGAAAGTGCGTCTGCAACGAAATTTGATTTTCCTGTTATATTTTGTATTTCAAATTCAAACCCTTGTAGTATCCAAACCCATTTCATTATTCTACTATTTACGTTTTTCATATTAAAAATCCAAATAAGGGGTTTATGGTCAGTTTTTAGAATAAATCTTGAACCATAGAGATATGGTTTAAAGTGTTGGGTGGACCAAACGATTGACAGAAGTTTCTTTTTAATTGTGCTATAATTTTGTTCCGTTTTACTGAGGACCCTTGAAGCATACGCGATTGGATGCTCTCTTCCATCATTATCTTTTTGCGATAAGACGGACCCAATTGATTTATGACTAGCGTCAGTAGTAAGAATAAACTGTTTATTCCAATCAGGGTAGGATAAGATTGGAGTGTTTGAAATAAGTTCCAATAATTGATGGAATGCTTTTTTTTTTAACTCTTCAGTTTTATATTGTTTGCTAATAATTGCCGAATTCAAAGGTCTAGATATTGTTGCATATTCTTTATGGGGTCACCTGTAGTGTAGTGGTTAGCATAGCAACCTACTAAACCCAAGATCGCGGGTTCGCAGCCCGGCAGATGACCTTAGGATTTTTTAAAAGGAGTAATAAATCCTTAGCTATGCCGTCCTTCGGAAGGGACGTAAAATGGGGGTCCCGAGCCTGTGCGATGTCAGGTACTCGTTAAAGATCCCTATCCTAATTATACCTGGATAGGCAAAATTTAGGACTCCCACCGTAGCATCGTCCGATTAGCCATAGCAGCATAAATTGACGTTAAACGAAATAAACAATAAACAAAAATATTCTTTATAAATTTTCGGTAATAGCCCGTCATGCCTAAAAATTAGCGGGTTGTTTTTTCGTCATTAGGCATTGGAAATTTCTGAATCGCTTCAATTTTTGTCGGATCAGTTCGTAATCCATTGGGTGTTACTATGTAACCTAAGAATTTTATTTCTTCTTTGGAAAATTCGGTTTTATCTAGTTGAGTAGATAAATTATATTTTTTTAAATCTTTGTAATACCTTTTCAATATCTTTTAAATGTTCTTCTTCACTTTTAGAGTAGATAATTATATCATCAACATATACCAATGTATGTGGTAAATTTTCTATAGCCATATTCATCATCCTTTGAAATGTGGGTGGGCCGTTGCAAAGACCAAATGGCATTCGAACAAACTCAAAATGGACATTTTCCGTAGAAAATGCCGTTTTGGGGATAGACTCTTCGTCTAATAATATTTGGTGAAAACCGGAAGTTAATTCAATGATGCTAAAATATGTTGAATCTTTTAACCTGTTAAGTACATCTTCTATATTAGGTAAGGGGAATTTATCTTTCACAGTATTTTGATTAATTTTCCGATAGTCAATGACCATTCGAGCTTTCTTAATACCGCTAGCGTCCATTTTTTTTTTTTCGGCACTATCCAGAGTGGCGAATTATAAGGACTATTGCTAGGTCTAATAATTCCATCCCTTAACAATTTTTGAACTTCAATATTTATTTGCTCCTTAAATTGTTCTAGATAACGATAGTTACGCGTGTAAATAGGAGTTTCATTGGTTGTTATAATTTTATGTTTTAATAAATTTTTGGGTTTTAATGTTTCATTCTCTTTTTTTATTATTTCACCATTTTCTCTTATAATATTTATTAAATGTTTCTTTTTTTATGTAATCATGTCTTATGACATTACGGATTTCATTTTCATTTTCCATAATATTTATTCCATTTTTATTATTACTACTAGTTTCTAAATGGAAACTTCTTACGTTAGCTTTATGTTTTATAGTTAGAATTCCATTTTCATTATCAATGTGTGTTTTTAGATTTTTTATTGTCTGGTAACCTAATAACATATGAAATCGGTTCGAGAAAGGATAAATTAGAAATTCCGAAGTTGCTTTTATTCCTATTAGAGGTTCGAGTGAGAGAATTACACTATGTGTACCTTCTCCAGGACCAGTAGGAGTTCTTATAACGAAATTCGTTTTTATAAGTTTTGCATCTCTCGGTACTACGTCTGGACGAATATAATTTTTTACCGCGCCTGTATCTATTAGCCAATCGTTTCCTTGATAATCAATTAGTTTTGTTAAATCATCCGAAGTGGACAGAATTGAGCCTATTTCTTTTCCATTTAATCTTACAGATACGGTGGGTGGTCCGAGCTGTGAACTGGTTCTAAAAAATGATTTTGGTTCTTTTCTAAGCGTTCAAGTCGTTCATTTAATTTCTTAATGATCAAATCTTTTTCATTATCTTTATCATATCTACATGATGAACTCTGCTAGAAACGGTACGCATGGAAACCGTATTAGAATCTACTTTTTCAATAGGCTGATTTTGATATTGTTTAAAATTTCCCGAAGGTTGTTTGTTAAAATATCTATGTTGGTCCTGCGGTGACCATTGGTTGTTAACACCTTGATTTTGTTGTTGTACATTTTGGTTTGACCATACTGGTCTTTGATTGTTAAAATCATATGGATTTTGATAATGTTGGTTAGACTGGGGTTTAAATCGCTGATTTTGAAAAAATGGTTTTTGTTGGGACTGTTGTTTATAATTATGTTTTTCTTTATTAAAATGTTTTTGCTGATGATTAAATTGATTCGAATTTTTATGATTTTCTTTATGTCGAGGGTACAGTCTTTGGACAATATGAGAAGCACTATTTCGGAGTATTTCATCCAAATCCTCAAGTGTTTCGAATTTAATTTGATAAATAAAGTCGGTTAGATTTGGATGTAGTTGATGTACAGCATGGTGACTGATCTGACGAACATATCTAGCTATTTCGCTTTTTTTATCAATAATTTCATTATCGGAATAAGTTCTAGCAAATAAATCACAACTTTCATAGATAACCTATCTATAAAATCACGGTGATTTTTGGTATAAAACTTCACGTGTTTAATATTTCTGCAATAAGCTGCTCTCTTGTTCTAGTGTTTTGATATTTCTGCTTGAGATAATTAATAATTTCTTCTACCGTTACGAAATCTTTATCATAGGTGGCTAATTTTGCTTTCCCTTTTAATTTAGTTTGAATAGTTAATAATAGTTTTTGAATGATTCGTATCTCTATGCGGATTATCTTGTTTACAATATATATTAAAAACAAATTTAGTATTACGAATAAAATCAACTAGTTGCAAAGGGTTACCGTCATACTCTGGGATAAGTTTGAAATCGTGTTCCTTAATTTCAAGTTCTATATCTACTAATGTTATATTACAATTTCTTAAATTGTTTAACCTTTCTTGTAATTTAATTCTATGCATACATTTAAGTTAATTTCAATAGTTTATAAATTTAGTGTTTGATAATTTATAAATTCTATCTATAAAAAATATAGTATGGTCTTATAATATAGTAATTGTTTAAATTGATGAACCTTGTATAAATTGATTTCTTCAATCCTCATTCCTTCAGCAAAGCTTTATCAAAAGACCAATCAATCTTCTGGTGTCGATTTCTTGATTCTAAGATCCAGAGTGATGTTCACTTCGTGAAGAATGAAAATAGAAGATGAAGTTCAAAGTCGTTTATAAAATAAGGACTTACAGTTTGAAGTTAAATATTCTTCTCTTGGTCTAAGTTCTTGAACTTGAGTTGGAAACCTTTAATAAGATCTTCTTTACCTCGTACAATCTTCTATGAAGTTATTTTCGTACTAAATAAAGCCCCCAAGTCCCTGTTCGGGTGCCAGATAAATTATTGCTAAGTCCGAAGGTGTTTTTAAAAAGGATTTATTATGAAGTAACACAATTTACAATCAAGGGTATCAATTATAACTAATTCTAATGAGCAACTAACATAGTAACTGCGTGGGAACACACTGAGAGAGGATGGTAAGAATAGGGGGGATTATATAGAACAAGCAAAGTACATGCATCAGCTTCTAGGAAAAGGCTTGCACCTGCACCTTAACTACGAGCTATATAATTTTGGATTTTTTAAAAAGAGGCTTTATTGTGAAGTACATACATTCATCAAGATACAAGCACAATTTATAACTTAATACAAAACTTCGAGTATAACATCTGTACGTCTCAACGTACGACGGCAGAGTGTCTACGAGGCCAGTTGGGGGTGGCCTTTTATAGGATTTTTGGGAGAGGGGATATCATACATTTTATTTATATTGTTAATCCTATTGAGGTCTACATAAGTCCTCCCCCCGAGTTCCGAGGTCTCCGATGGAACTAATATGTTAGTGTGAATAGGTGAGATTTTATACAATTCAAGTTGAATAAATAAAAGGTTTGAACCTTGTACATTTTACACTGCCATAACATTCTATGAATAAAAGGGATTGGACCTTATAATCTAAATTTATAAAAAAATAAAAGGATTATATCTTGTGTACCAAGTTTAGGATTTGCACTATCTATAGTTTTACATAAATAAAAAGATTAAACTTTGTATTATCTAACACTAGAATAATTGTCAAAACAAAAGGATTAAACCTTGTACGTCTCTTGATGCTCTAGGGCTTTATAAAAACAAAAGGATTAGACTTTGAATTTCCTGTTTACTAAGTTAAGATTTATACATTTGAAAAATAAAAAGATTAAACTCTGTACTGGAATAAGATTTTATACAATATCAACTTTTCTATAAACAAAAGGATTAGATCTTGTCCATTTCTTAATATTAACAATAAGCTTAAACTATTTACAAAAATACAATAGGTTACTTACATGCTAAAGTACAAAAAGATAACATAATATTCCCTAATACTAAACAATATATTGTTTGAACAAAAGGAAAATAAAATAAGAGTCTTTGAATTAATTTCTTCTATTGCAAATAATACTTCTAAATTCAAAATTACACAATAAAAATAATAATTCAAATACTGTTTTAATTACGGTTATTAATAATTTCAAAAATAAAATACATACTTTCCTCAACGATCAGAAAATAGAAGATGAAGTTCAAAGTCGTTATAAAATAAGGACTTACAGTTTGAAGTTAAATATTCTTCTCTTGGTCTAAGTTCTTGAACTTGAGTTGGAAACCTTTAATAAGATCTTCTTTACCTCGTACAATCTTCTATGAAGTTATTTTCGTACTAAATAAAGCCCCCAAGTCCCTGTTCGGGCACCAGATAAATTATTGCTAAGTCCGAAGGTGTTTTTAAAAAGGATTTATTATGAAGTAACACAATTTACAATCAAGGGTATCAATTATAACTAATTCTAATGAGCAACTAACATAGTAACTGCGTGGGAACACACTGAGAGAGGATGGTAAGAATAGGGGGGATTATATAGAACAAGCAAAGTACATGCATCAGCTTCTAGGAAAAGGCTTGCACCTGCACCTTAACTACGAGCTATATAATTTTGGATTTTTTAAAAAGAGGCTTTATTGTGAAGTACATACATTCATCAAGATACAAGCACAATTTATAACTTAATACAAAACTTCGAGTATAACATCTGTACGTCTCAACGTACGACGGCAGAGTGTCTACGAGGCCAGTTGGGGGTGGCCTTTTATAGGATTTTTGGGAGAGGGGATATCATACATTTTATTTATATTGTTAATCCTATTGAGGTCTACATAAGTCCTCCCCCCCGAGTTCCGAGGTCTCCGATGGAACTAATATGTTAGTGTGAATAGGTGAGATTTTATACAATTCAAGTTGAATAAATAAAAGGTTTGAACCTTGTACATTTTACACTGCCATAACATTCTATGAATAAAAGGGATTGGACCTTATAATCTAAATTTATAAAAAAATAAAAGGATTATATCTTGTGTACCAAGTTTAGGATTTGCACTATCTATAGTTTTACATAAATAAAAAGATTAAACTTTGTATTATCTAACACTAGAATAATTGTCAAAACAAAAGGATTAAACCTTGTACGTCTCTTGATGCTCTAGGGCTTTATAAAAACAAAAGGATTAGACTTTGAATTTCCTGTTTACTAAGTTAAGATTTATACATTTGAAAAATAAAAAGATTAAACTCTGTACTGGAATAAGATTTTATACAATATCAACTTTTCTATAAACAAAAGGATTAGATCTTGTCCATTTCTTAATATTAACAATAAGCTTAAACTATTTACAAAAAATACAATAGGTTACTTACATGCTAAAGTACAAAAAGATAACATAATATTCCCTAATACTAAACAATATATTATTTGAACAAAAGGAAAATAAAATAAGAGTCTTTGAATTAATTTCTTCTATTGCAAATAATACTTCTAAATTCAAAATTACACAATAAAAATAATAATTCAAATACTGTTTTAATTACGGTTTATAATAATTTCAAAAATAAAATACATACTTTCCTCAACGATCAATGGTTTTTGTTGGGACTGTTGTTTATAATTATGTTTTTCTTTATTAAAAATGTTTTTGCTGATGATTAAATTGATTCGAATTTTTATGATTTTCTTTATGTCGAGGGTACAGTCTTTGGACAATATGAGAAGCACTATTTCGGAGTATTTCATCCAAATCCTCAAGTGTTTCGAATTTAATTTGATAAATAAAGTCGGTTAGATTTGGATGTAGTTGATGTACAGCATGGTGACTGATCTGACGATCATATCTAGCTATTTCGCTTTTTTATCAATAATTTCATTATCGGAATAAGTTCTAGCAAATAAATCACAACTTTCATAGATAACCTATCTATAAAATCACGGTGATTTTTGGTATAAAACTTCACGTGTTTAATATTTCTGCAATAAGCTGCTCTCTTGTTCTAGTGTTTTGATATTTCTGCTTGAGATAATTAATAATTTCTTCTACCGTTACGAAATCTTTATCATAGGTGGCTAATTTTGCTTTCCCTTTTAATTTAGTTTGAATAGTTAATAATAGTTTGAATGATTCGTATCTCTATGCGGATTATCTTGTTTACAATATATATTAAAAACAAATTTAGTATTACGAATAAAATCAACTAGTTGCAAAGGGTTACCGTCATACTCTGGGATAAGTTTGAAATCGTGTTCCTTAATTTCAAGTTCTATATCTACTAATGTTATATTACAATTTCTTAAATTGTTTAACCTTTCTTGTAATTTAATTCTATGCATACATTTAAGTTAATTTCAATAGTTTATAAATTTAGTGTTTGATAATTTATAAATTCTATCTATAAAAATATAGTATGGTCTTATAATATAGTAATTGTTTAAATTGATGAACCTTGTATAAATTGATTTCTTCAATCCTCATTCCTTCAGCAAAGCTTTATCAAAAGACCAATCAATCTTCTGGTGTCGATTTCTTGATTCTAAGATCCAGAGTGATGTTCACTTCGTGAAGAATGAAAATAGAAGATGAAGTTCAAAGTCGTTATAAAATAAGGACTTACAGTTTGAAGTTAAATATTCTTCTCTTGGTCTAAGTTCTTGAACTTGAGTTGGAAACCTTTAATAAGATCTTCTTTACCTCGTACAATCTTCTATGAAGTTATTTTCGTACTAAATAAAGCCCCCAAGTCCCTGTTCGGGCACCAGATAAATTATTGCTAAGTCCGAAGGTGTTTTTAAAAAGGATTTATTATGAAGTAACACAATTTACAATCAAGGGTATCAATTATAACTAATTCTAATGAGCAACTAACATAGTAACTGCGTGGGAACACACTGAGAGAGGATGGTAAGAATAGGGGGGATTATATAGAACAAGCAAAGTACATGCATCAGCTTCTAGGAAAAGGCTTGCACCTGCACCTTAACTACGAGCTATATAATTTTGGATTTTTTTAAAAAGAGGCTTTATTGTGAAGTACATACATTCATCAAGATACAAGCACAATTTATAACTTAATACAAAACTTCGAGTATAACATCTGTACGTCTCAACGTACGACGGCAGAGTGTCTACGAGGCCAGTTGGGGGTGGCCTTTTATAGGATTTTTGGGAGAGGGGATATCATACATTTTATTTATATTGTTAATCCTATTGAGGTCTACATAAGTCCTCCCCCCGAGTTCCGAGGTCTCCGATGGAACTAATATGTTTAGTGTGAATAGGTGAGATTTTATACAATTCAAGTTGAATAAATAAAAGGTTTGAACCTTGTACATTTTACACTGCCATAACATTCTATGAATAAAAGGGATTGGACCTTATAATCTAAATTTATAAAAAAATAAAAGGATTATATCTTGTGTACCAAGTTTAGGATTTGCACTATCTATAGTTTTACATAAATAAAAAGATTAAACTTTGTATTATCTAACACTAGAATAATTGTCAAAACAAAAGGATTAAACCTTGTACGTCTCTTGATGCTCTAGGGCTTTATAAAAACAAAAGGATTAGACTTTGAATTTCCTGTTTACTAAGTTAAGATTTATACATTTGAAAAATAAAAGATTAAACTCTGTACTGGAATAAGATTTTATACAATATCAACTTTTCTATAAACAAAAGGATTAGATCTTGTCCATTTCTTAATATTAACAATAAGCTTAAACTATTTACAAAAATACAATAGGTTACTTACATGCTAAAGTACAAAAAGATAACATAATATTCCCTAATACTAAACAATATATTATTTGAACAAAAGGAAAATAAAATAAGAGTCTTTGAATTAATTTCTTCTATTGCAAATAATACTTCTAAATTCAAAATTACACAATAAAAATAATAATTCAAATACTGTTTTAATTACGGTTTATAATAATTTCAAAAATAAAATACATACTTTCCTCAACGATCAATGGTTTTTGTTGGGACTGTTGTTTATAATTATGTTTTTCTTTATTAAAATGTTTTTGCTGATGATTAAATTGATTCGAATTTTTATGATTTTCTTTATGTCGAGGGTACAGTCTTTGGACAATATGAGAAGCACTATTTCGGAGTATTTCATCCAAATCCTCAAGTGTTCGAATTTAATTTGATAAATAAAGTCGGTTAGATTTGGATGTAGTTGATGTACAGCATGGTGACTGATCTGACGATCATATCTAGCTATTTCGCTTTTTTATCAATAATTTCATTATCGGAATAAGTTCTAGCAAATAAATCACAACTTTCATAGATAACTATCTATAAAATCACGGTGATTTTTGGTATAAAACTTCACGTGTTTAATATTTCTGCAATAAGCTGCTCTCTTGTTCTAGTGTTTTGATATTTCTGCTTGAGATAATTAATAATTTCTTCTACCGTTACGAAATCTTTATCATAGGTGGCTAATTTTGCTTTCCCTTTTAATTTAGTTTGAATAGTTAATAATAGTTTTGAATGATTCGTATCTCTATGCGGATTATCTTGTTTACAATATATATTAAAAACAAATTTAGTATTACGAATAAAATCAACTAGTTGCAAAGGGTTACCGTCATACTCTGGGATAAGTTTGAAATCGTGTTCCTTAATTTCAAGTTCTATATCTACTAATGTTATATTACAATTTCTTAAATTGTTTAACCTTTCTTGTAATTAATTCTATGCATACATTTAAGTTAATTTCAATAGTTTATAAATTTAGTGTTTGATAATTTATAAATTCTATCTATAAAAATATAGTATGGTCTTATAATATAGTAATTGTTTAAATTGATGAACCTTGTATAAATTGATTTCTTCAATCCTCATTCCTTCAGCAAAGCTTTATCAAAAGACCAATCAATCTTCTGGTGTCGATTTCTTGATTCTAAGATCCAGAGTGATGTTCACTTCGTGAAGAATGAAAAAAATAGAAGATGAAGTTCAAAGTCGTTATAAAATAAGGACTTACAGTTTGAAGTTAATATTCTTCTCTTGGTCTAAGTTCTTGAACTTGAGTTGGAAACCTTTAATAAGATCTTCTTTACCTCGTACAATCTTCTATGAAGTTATTTTCGTACTAAATAAAGCCCCCAAGTCCTGTTCGGGCACCAGATAAATTATTGCTAAGTCCGAAGGTGTTTTTAAAAAAGGATTTATTATGAAGTAACACAATTTACAATCAAGGGTATCAATTATAACTAATTCTAATGAGCAACTAACATAGTAACTGCGTGGGAACACACTGAGAGAGGATGGTAAGAATAGGGGGGATTATATAGAACAAGCAAAGTACATGCATCAGCTTCTAGGAAAAGGCTTGCACCTGCACCTTAACTACGAGCTATATAATTTTGGATTTTTTAAAAAGAGGCTTTATTGTGAAGTACATACATTCATCAAGATACAAGCACAATTTATAACTTAATACAAAACTTCGAGTATAACATCTGTACGTCTCAACGTACGACGGCAGAGTGTCTACGAGGCCAGTTGGGGGTGGCCTTTTATAGGATTTTTGGGAGAGGGGATATCATACATTTTATTTATATTGTTAATCCTATTGAGGTCTACATAAGTCCTCCCCCCGAGTTCCGAGGTCTCCGATGGAACTAATATGTTAGTGTGAATAGGTGAGATTTTATACAATTCAAGTTGAATAAATAAAAGGTTTGAACCTTGTACATTTTACACTGCCATAACATTCTATGAATAAAGGGATTGGACCTTATAATCTAAATTTATAAAAAAATAAAAGGATTATATCTTGTGTACCAAGTTTAGGATTTGCACTATCTATAGTTTTACATAAATAAAAAGATTAAACTTTGTATTATCTAACACTAGAATAATTGTCAAAACAAAAGGATTAAACCTTGTACGTCTCTTGATGCTCTCTAGGGCTTTATAAAAACAAAAGGATTAGACTTTGAATTTCCTGTTTACTAAGTTAAGATTTATACATTTGAAAAATAAAAAGATTAAACTCTGTACTGGAATAAGATTTTATACAATATCAACTTTTCTATAAACAAAAGGATTAGATCTTGTCCATTTCTTAATATTAACAATAAGCTTAAACTATTTACAAAAATACAATAGGTTACTTACATGCTAAAGTACAAAAAGATAACATAATATTCCTAATACTAAACAATATATTATTTGAACAAAAGGAAAATAAAATAAGAGTCTTTGAATTAATTTCTTCTATTGCAAATAATACTTCTAAATTCAAAATTACACAATAAAAATAATAATTCAAATACTGTTTTAATTACGGTTTATAATAATTTCAAAAATAAAATACATACTTTCCTCAACGATCAATGGTTTTTGTTGGGACTGTTGTTTATAATTATGTTTTTCTTTATTAAAATGTTTTTGCTGATGATTAAATTGATTCGAATTTTTATGATTTTCTTTATGTCGAGGGTACAGTCTTTGGACAATATGAGAAGCACTATTTCGGAGTATTTCATCCAAATCCTCAAGTGTTTCGAATTTAATTTGATAAATAAAGTCGGTTAGATTTGGATGTAGTTGATGTACAGCATGGTGACTGATCTGACGATCATATCTAGCTATTTCGCTTTTTTATCAATAATTTCATTATCGGAATAAGTTCTAGCAAATAAATCACAACTTTCATAGATAACCTATCTATAAAATCACGGTGATTTTTGGTATAAAACTTCACGTGTTTAATATTTCTGCAATAAGCTGCTCTCTTGTTCTAGTGTTTTGATATTTCTGCTTGAGATAATTAATAATTTCTTCTATACCGTTACGAAATCTTTATCATAGGTGGCTAATTTGCTTTCCCTTTTAATTTAGTTTGAATAGTTAATAATAGTTTTGAATGATTCGTATCTCTATGCGGATTATCTTGTTTACAATATATATTAAAAACAAATTTAGTATTACGAATAAAATCAACTAGTTGCAAAGGGTTACCGTCATACTCTGGGATAAGTTTGAAATCGTGTTCCTTAATTTCAAGTTCTATATCTACTAATGTTATATTACAATTTCTTAAATTGTTTAACCTTTCTTGTAATTTAATTCTATGCATACATTTAAGTTAATTTCAATAGTTTATAAATTTAGTGTTTGATAATTTATAAATTCTATCTATAAAAATATAGTATGGTCTTATAATATAGTAATTGTTTAAATTGATGAACCTTGTATAAATTGATTTCTTCAATCCTCATTCCTTCAGCAAAGCTTTATCAAAAGACCAATCAATCTTCTGGTGTCGATTTCTTGATTCTAAGATCCAGAGTGATGTTCACTTCGTGAAGAATGAAAATAGAAGATGAAGTTCAAAGTCGTTATAAAATAAGGACTTACAGTTTGAAGTTAAATATTCTTCTCTTGGTCTAAGTTCTTGAACTTGAGTTGGAAACCTTTAATAAGATCTTCTTTACCTCGTACAATCTTCTATGAAGTTATTTTCGTACTAAATAAAGCCCCCAAGTCCCTGTTCGGGTGCCAGATAAATTATTGCTAAGTCCGAAGGTGTTTTTAAAAAGGATTTATTATGAAGTAACACAATTTATAATCAAGGGTATCAATTATAACTAATTCTAATGAGCAACTAACATAGTAACTGCGTGGGAACACACTGAGAGAGGATGGTAAGAATAGGGGGGATTATATAGAACAAGCAAAGTACATGCATCAGCTTCTAGGAAAAGGCTTGCACCTGCACCTTAACTACGAGCTATATAATTTTGGATTTTTTAAAAAGAGGCTTTATTGTGAAGTACATACATTCATCAAGATACAAGCACAATTTATAACTTAATACAAAACTTCGAGTATAACATCTGTACGTCTCAACGTACGACGGCAGAGTGTCTACGAGGCCAGTTGGGGGTGGCCTTTTATAGGATTTTTGGGAGAGGGGATATCATACATTTTATTTATATTGTTAATCCTATTGAGGTCTACATAAGTCCTCCCCCGAGTTCCGAGGTCTCCGATGGAACTAATATGTTAGTGTGAATAGGTGAGATTTTATACAATTCAAGTTGAATAAATAAAAGGTTTGAACCTTGTACATTTTACACTGCCATAACATTCTATGAATAAAAGGGATTGGACCTTATAATCTAAATTTATAAAAAAATAAAAGGATTATATCTTGTGTACCAAGTTTAGGATTTGTACTATCTATAGTTTTACATAAATAAAAGGATTAAACTTTGTATTATCTGACACTAGAATAATTGATTGATTGATGCTCTAGGGCTTTATAAAAACAAAAGGATTAGACTTTGAATTTCCTGTTTACTAAGTTAGGATTTATATAATTGAAAAATAAAAAGATTAAACTCTGTACTGGAATAAGATTTTATACAATATCAACTTTTCTATAAACAAAAGGATTAGATCTTGTCCATTTCTTAATATTAACAATAAGCTTAAACTATTTACAAAAATACAATAGGTTACTTACATGCTAAAGTACAAAAAGATAACATAATATTCCCTAATACTAAACATATATTATTTGAACAAAAGGAAAATAAAATAAGAGTCTTTGAATTAATTTCTTCTATTGCAAATAATACTTCTAAATTCAAAATTACACAATAAAAATAATAATTCAATACTGTTGCTGCTGATGCCCAATATCACTTCTCATGTATGAAAGACCTGACCAGACCCCGCAGGAAGGGAAATCTTCCAACAGGTGGCCGCCCCAGAGAAGAAGTTGATGTCGCAATGAAATCGATCTTCGAGTATCTCGAAAATACCTCAGAAGAGAGCCAATTCACAATTGAGGAGCTTATGAATGAATTTGACCAAAGCTGCACTCGCCCTCATCCAAAAACTATCAAATACCGCCTCCTTGAGAAGTATGGAAGTGATATATTGATCACGGATAAAATTCCATATATTGTTTCCTTCAAGGGTACTGGGCACAAAATTCTTACTGATTCTTGGTATGATGAGAGGTTGTCTGGTAATGAAGAAAGGTTGAGAATTGTTAAAACAGCAGCTGCTATTATAGTCGAAGATGCACGATCACAAGTGTATGATACTAGTCAGTATCCCCCTGCTGATAAATTTTTAGATAGCGTTGATAATCTTATTCTAGAATCTTTCGGGTTTTTACAGATGCTGTAGTGTTGGCCAAGAAGAAGGGGGACATTAACAAATGGAGGAAGAAATCAATAGCGATTGCTGATTGCTTACTCGCAAATACTTTCGGAGTTATAATGAAAAATGTGCCAATAACCATGGATTTAACAACAATACGGGTTTTTAGGCGTCTGGGATGCATATTTTAAGGGACTTGATTAAACTTCATATATACATTCCAATAGTAAATTTAACAAGCTTTTAGATGAAAAAAAGTAATTTTAGATCAGACAAATATTTTTGTAGTTATAATGAAAAATGTACTAAAAAAAACTTTGATTTCACAAAAGTACGGGTTTTTAGCGTACTAGTATGTGTTTTTGGCCCCTAAATCTCTTTAACTCTAAAAATATAGGTCCGATCTAAATTCTTTTATTCATATTAATGGTGGTTAAATTTATTATCAGATCCTATGTATAAATTCGTTTATGAAATTATTTCCGTATAATGTACAGTAAAATAAAAGGCCGTTTTCAGGAATGTAGTATATAATAAATACGATAATATGCATGTTAAAAATATTTTATAAACTCACCTATTGGTATTTTTCAAGGACTCCCTTTCTCGAATCTCAACGAAAAATCAAATCTAGTTGCTATAGAAATAACTGTATAATTGATCACTTTTGATCACGCCGAACGTCAATGAAGATTTTCTGACCCCACTCTGTCAGGTACAGCTGGTACAAGGAGTTGGTAGTAATGAATAAAAACTGATCTTTAGTTCATGTTTATTATAATAACATAACATATATTTTATTATAATAACATCACTAACAACTAACACTGGTCTAATCACCCGTAAAAATGATGACAATTACAAAAAAAATAATAACGAAAAAACAAAAAAGGTAAAAAAAAAAAAAAAAAAAAAAAAAAAAAAAAAAACAACAACATAATATATAATATATATAAAAAAATTGTATATATATTTTATATATGTTTTATATGTATATTTTCATATTATTGTATAACAATAGTACGTTAAGAATCACGATATGGATAGTAATATGTATTATTATATAACGATAGAAAGAATATATAATATAAGAATATAAGTAGTATAACTAATAATAGACAGTTGAAACTGTAATTGTGTACAGCTCATTAATCACCCAGCGTTTTGTCTGCCTTCGTTATAAACCAGATGGACCCGGGGTATCGAGAGGGGATAATTTTGGGCGGTTTCGACAGGACTCGCTCTCAACTTTTAGTGGGTCCACTGAAACAGGTCATTTATAAAAATATTACTATAAATATTTTGTAAAAAAAAATAAAAATGAATGTATCGTATGCAAAAGTATTAATTTAAGATATAACGACGTTTTAATGTACCTTCAACATCTTCAAGTTCATCAGATGAAAAAGGTAACACAGGATGTTCGTCTGTACCGTCGTCCTCATCAAAGATGATTTCTTGATTGGAGCAGTGCCCATCACATTCACACAACCTTGTGCAGAACAATCCTACTTTTCCGCAGCCACAGTTGCCCCTGCACCCCTTCTGACACTTGCAGCTTATCAAGTTCAGCAGCTTTTCTGGAGCTGAAGCTTTGAGGCTGGTTATAGGGATCAAGTTCTCTCGGACTGTCCGCCAACCCCACTCCCCTGATGGTAGAGCGTTCCCAAGCCACTGCTGTACCTGATGAAAAACACGATACGTGTGCTGCTGGGCTGCGGCTTCTGAGGGTAGAATGGCGGCAAAATTTGGGTTGAATTTGTAGGCTGATGTTATGTACTGTCTGTAGCGATGGTCATTCAAGGAGGTGAAACGGAAGTCACCTCCGTACAATCCAACCATGAATTTTGCCCCTGCTGCTGTGAGCTCTTCTTTTGTCGCAAATGGGTCTTTAAATTTAATGATTTCTGATGATAGAATTGGGAACTTTTGGAGCGTCTTGACAAATTTTACCTTCCCCTGGTAAAAAAGGGCGGATTTCGAGTCACAACCACTGAATGCATATATGAAGAGAACATGTTCTGCAACGGATCTTTCGATAGCGGTTAGTGGATGGTACAAGGTAGATGGCACCTTCCCTTTTCCAGGTTTCAGGAAATAGACGTTGCTGGGTGTTTTTGTGCCAATGAGGATGACCAGGAGATCGATGTCCTCACCAACAACAACAATAACTGCCTCACTATCTTCTGAGAAGGATTGAGCAGTTTGTACAATTAAACAGTCTGCATCCTCAGTGGCTTGTCTAACTTCCATTTTGGCTTCAGTAAATTTCTTCTTCAGCATTTGAATGAGCCGTTCCTTATTATTAGAATTGGATAGAAACATGTCCTAGCTTGTTGTTGGCACCATTTCTTCAGTAAACTGGATTTTAACTGATAAATTCTTTGCTCTTCTGTTGCGCTCCATTTGCTTTGTGCCTTTATTTGAATCGGAGTATCCATCAAACACAACAATTGCCGTAGGTAAATAGTGTCGTTGAACGTATTCAACGTAAGTCTTACAGATTTGCCCAAATGTATGCTCTCTTGTCCAAACCACCCGATGTAAGAGAAATCCGCCGTCAACAACGTACTGTGGATGTTGGTCCAATATTTTAGTGTCATCTGATGTTAGGAAAGCTTTGTACAAGGACGATTTTGTGCCTTTCCTTAAGCCACCTTCATCAAACAAAGCGAGTGGGAAGGGACTCAGTTCATAAGTAAAAAACTCTTTGAGTTCTTCTTCTGACTGTTTGGCGACACTCATTCGTTGAAATAAAGTTGTTGGGTTGACAACAACTCGTTCTTTATTCACAACTATTGAACATTTGACGTTGGCCAGTGACAAATTTTGGTGTAATTTTCTCTCACGCTGGTGGAAAACTAAAATAGTTGAAGAGATCTCCGATTGTCTAGCTGGAGAGAGAAGACTTCTTCAAAGGACACCGCCATGCACAGTAAACTAGTTGTTCCCTGACAAGTAGTACTACATTTTGTATTGTTGTTAAATCCAAGGTTTTTGGCACATTTTTCATTATAACTCCGAAAGTATTTTGCCGATTCAAAATGTATTTTTTTTTTCAATCAGAAAGGTAGTTTTTTATACATAGGATCTGATAATAAATTTAACTAACATTAACATGAATAAAAGAATTTGGATTGGACCTATATTTTTAGAGTTAAAGAGATTTAGGGGCCAAAAACACGTACTAGTACGCTAAAAACCCGTACTTTTGTGAAATCAAAGTTTTTTTTAGTACATTTTTCATTATAACTACAAAAATATTTGTCTGATCTACAATTACTTTTTTTCATCTAAAAGCTTGTTAAATTTACTATTGGAATGTATATATGAAGTTATAATCAAGTCCCTTAAAATATGCATTCCAGACGCCTAAAAACCCGTATTGTTGTTAAATTCATGGTTATCGGCACATTTTTCATTATAACTCCGAAAGTATTTGTCCGATTCAAAATGTTTTTTTTTCTATCAGAAAGGTGGTTAAATTTACAATTAGACCCTATATATGAAACTTGTATCAAAATTCTTGAAATACAGAAGCTGTCGCGCTGAAAATCACGTACTTTTGTAAAACACATTTTTTTTTTGGCACATTATTCGCTATAACTCCAAAACCATTTGTCCGATCCAAAATTTAATATTTTTATCATAAAGCTGGTTAAATTTACTATTATAACTTTTATATGTAACTTATAATTAACACCATGAAATACCCACACCAGTCTACTGAACATGTCATAGTTTACATATTTTGCCAAAACATACATATTTAGCGTGCTAGCTTGGGTGGTTTAAAAGATTTAATATAATATACGTATATAGCATCTGATAGCAAATTTAATCAGCTTTGCGATAGAAAAAAGGAATTTGGGATCGAACAATTATTTGAGCAGTTAGAGCGACAAATGTGCCAATAATCACTTGGATTGTACAACAGTACGTTTTTATTAGCGGGCTGGCATGTACATTTTACGGGGTTTGATTAAAACTTCATTTATAGATTCTTATAGTAAATTTAATCAGCTTTAAGATGAAAAAAAGTAATGTTGTATCGGACAAATAGTTTCAGAGTTATAGCCAAAGGAGTACGACAAACGTGTTTTCACGGGGCTGTGGGGCTGACGACAAGTAGGCCAATTTCTCCATTTTTTCCCAATTACGTAACTTCGCAAAAAATAGTCCGATTTCGGATTTCTTTTTTTCATTATGTAGGTACTAGTTCCAGGTACAATTAATATTTGAAGACTTTCTTCGAAAAAAGCTTCGTTATCGTGTTATAGATAAAAAAACAAAAATAACGGTTTTGTTTGGCGGTTTTTTGCGATTTTGAATATGAAGCCGATGGTTGCCGTGGTAGCAAACTTCAGATTCGGATTCAGCACCCCAAAAAACATAAAGATCCGATGAGAATAAAAGTTCCGCAGTTTTTTCTTGAAAACGGCCTTTTGGAGCCTTATTTTCCTGGACTAACGCTAGTAATAAAGCCATCGGAGCTGTACTGTCACAAAAGTATGAAAACGAAATAGAACACCCTGTAGCATTTGCTTCTAGAGTTTTACAAAATGCCGAAATAAAATATAGTGCAATAGCAGTTGTATGGGCGACACAGCATTTTAAACCTTATTTGTATGGCACAAGATTTCTTTTATGTACTGATCATAAATCCTTAACGTGGATTTTCTCAATGAAAAATGGTAACACACGTATAATGAAATGGATATGGAAGCTCCAAGAATTTGAATTCGACGTTAAGCATATCCAAGGTAAAACCAATTACGTAGCTGACGCACTTTCTGGAGGAATTGACGAAATAAATCATACCAATGATGACGAAGAAATGGATGTCGAAGAATTGCTGACGAAAATAATTCAGAATACGAAGCAATAATGGAAGATCTACAGGCACCATCAGAGGAAGATTTAGAGACAATTCACTCGCAAGAATCAAGCAATGAACTATTACGAATTTGTGAACCAGACAAATGCATCAACATAGAGAAGAATCAAATAATTATAAAAAGGGAAAATCTAAAATCAATTTTCCAAACCATTCGGGAAACGCCGATGCGAATTAAACATTTATGCAAAATCAGATATCGCCTCATTATTAGAACAAATACTTGAACCTAATAAAACTTACGGGATAATTTGTAAATCACCTAATGAAATAACCGAAAATTTATATGACGATTATTTTAAAACAATTCAGCAAATATTAGAAACACAATACCCATCGGTTAAATTAAAAAAATACAAACTAATAGTAAATTCGGCAAACCCTTATTTTACTGGACTACGTCTGTTGGTAGTATGAATGGTTTTTCCCAATCTGGGTACTTTAAAATTGGTGTATTGCTCATCATTTCTGTTAGGGTTTGACATGCCTCTTTTATTTCTTTTGTGCCATATATTTTAGTCTTTAAGGATTTTGAAATCGGTCTGGTTATTTTTGCATAGTTTTGATAAATTTCCTATAATACCCGGTCATGCCGAGGAATTGTCTCGTCTTTTCATTACGCAGAATAGGAAATTTTAAAATAGCTTCAATTTTTCTCATATCTGTTTTTAATCCATCTGGGGTTACGACGTAGCCTAAAAAGTTTAATTCAGTTTTAAAAAATTCAGTCTTGTCTAATTGTATTGAGAGGTTATGTTGTTTTAGAACTTCAAATACTCTTTTTAAGTCTTTTTTTTTTTTTTTTTTTTTATTTATTTATTTATTGAAATTTACAACTGTATTTACAATATGAACATACAATACATCAAGTAAATTTGATGATAATGTTAAAAATGACTCGTCACTTGTTTTTAAAGCAACTACCCATTGGTAGCACTTCTACAGGCTCTATGTAATGAGATACTATATTAGAAGGTCTCGAGGCCATCTTCTTTTCAGGCGCCTCGGAGGGTTATCTGGAATGGATTGAGAAGCAAGTTGTGACACTAATGGATTTGAATGGTTGTGGAGTTTGCTATGAAAGGAAAGATATCTGGTTTGAGCTAAGTCAGAAACGAAAGGTATATTAAGATCTTTGTGGATTAGTTTGTTTGTGACGAAGTAAGGAGCATTTAGGATTTTTCTAAGGATTTTGGATTGTAAGGATTGGATACGAGATGAATTGGATGGTTTAGTGGAGCCCCAAAGCTCAACTCCGTATGTCCAAATTGGTCTAATTACTGTTATGTATATGAGTCTTTTGTAATTTATTGGAAGGTTTGAACGTTTGTCAAGTAAATGTTGAAGTATTCGAAAACGACGGGCAGTTTCTTGTCGTTTCAGTCTTGTATGTGGATTCCAAGTAAGGCGTTTGTCCAAGTGGAGTCCTAGGTAGCGGATCTGTTCAACGGGGATTAGTGGGACATCATTAAAGGATACCGTAGGACAGGAAGTCGTAGGCTTACGACGAAGGGTAAATGTTATTTGATGGGATTTATTTTGATTCTCCATTTTCGACACCATTCTTGAAGGTTTGTGATATGGGATTGGAGTGTCTGGGAGGCAATAAAGGGATCCTTGTTGACTGATAACACACAAGTATCATCAGCATACGTGGTGAGGATAGTGCTAGGATTTGTCGGGATGTCAGCTGTATACACCGTGTAGAGGATTGGGCCTAGGATACTTCCTTGAGGAACACCTGCGGATTGGGTAAAAAGAGAGAATTAGGAAAAGTTATGATTAACTTTAAAAGTTCTATCACTGAGGTATGAGCGGAGAATAAGGAAATATGTAGAAGGTAGGAATTTACGGAGTTTGTAAAGCAGTCCTGGGTGCCAGACTCGGTCAAATGCTTGTTCTACATCGAGGAAGGCTCCCGTGCAGTACATTCCGCGCTCCAATGCGGAGGAGACAACGTCCACCACACGATGACATTGCTGGATTGTGGAATGTGATGTTCGGAATCCAAACTGGTGATCTGGGATTATGTGGTTGGAATCTAAGATAGGATACAAGCGTTTTAGGATAAGTTTTTCTAGGATTTTACCCATAATTGGCAAAAGAGAAATAGGACGATATGAGGAAGGGTGTTCCGGTGGCTTTTTGGGCTTAGGTATCATTTTTACTATGGATAATTTCCAAGGATCAGGAAAATATGTTGTTCGAAGTACAGCGTTATATATGAATGTTAGGAATAGGATGGCTTTCCGAGGAAGGAGTTTTAGGATATGGGATGTAATAAGGTCATGTCCAGGGGCTTTCTTTGTGGGCAATCTTTGGATGATACTTGATATTTCTGAAGGATGGCATGCTTTAGGAGGAAGGGACATTTGAAGTGGTATATTTAATTCTGTTTCAGTACATTCAAGGTGATTTGGGTTAAGGATATCAGGATGGGGTTTAAAGGTATTAAAAAGGTGCTGACCGAAAATTTGTGATTTTTCATTGTCAGATCGTGACCACGTTTTGGATTCAGTTAGAAGGGGGGGTGATTACAATTTTTATAGTTCAGGAGTTTTTTGGTGGCCATCCATAAGGATTTGTCAGTCGTGTTAAGGTTTTCAGTATATCTATATAAATTTTGAATTTTGAATTTTTTAATTTCAGTTTTTAGTTTGTTGCTTTCCGCTTTTCTCTCAAAAGGATGCGAAGATGTTGTGGCAAATTACTCTGGAGAGAATTGTATATTTTTCTTTTTGTGGTGTAATCTATTATGCTATTGCGTATTGATGTCGTTAGTATTTCTATGGCAGTATCAATGTCTTGTTTTGTTTTAAGTGGAATTTTTAAGTCTATTTTCATTTCCAAATCATATCGAAAACTGTCCCAGTCTACTCGGCCAGTAATCAACGAAGGATGGGTGGGTTTAGGAACAGAAGTTGAATGCAGGGAAAGCAATACCGGACTATGATCGGAGGAAAGGTCATTTAGGGATTTTATTGTGAGCTGGGATGATGATACCTGGGAAGTGATGAATATATCGAGGATATCGGGTCGTTTTTTGAGGGATGTTGGCCAATATGTAGGGTTCATAGGTGGAATGATGGAATAGGTATTGGATGTGGAGACTCGGGATATGATGCTGCCACGGGAGTTAGATGATCGACAACCCCACCGTTGGTGTTTAGCGTTGTAGTCTCCTCCTGCTATGAAGCGAGGTCCTAGGGATCGGAATAAGGATTCTAGGTGATTATAGGAAAGGGAAATATTTGGAGGGCAATATACAGCTGAGAAAGTTAATTTGTAAAGGCTTGTGGATATGCTCACCGAGGTTGCTTGTATTTCTATAGTTGGAGTGGAAGGAATAAGGGAATGGGGGAAGGATTTATGGATAAGGATACAAGAACCAGCATGTGCTGTGTTGTCTGGATGGTCTGTTCTATAAGTGATATAGTCACGTATGTAGAAATGTGATCGGTTTGTGAAGTGTGTCTCCGTCAGTAAGGCAATATCAATGTTATTATAATGAAGAAATATGTCAAGTTCGTCTCGGTGGTTATGTAGTCCATTCGCATTCCACAAAATGATGGTCAGGGGCTTTGTGCTCATTGTGGAATATTGAATGGGACTTGATAAAGGACTGTGGTGAGGAGTGAAATGAGAGGTGCGATCGTTTCTTTTAGCTCGGATAGGAAGGATGATAGGATTATATTGATGTCTGCTGGATTTCTGACAAGATTTGGTTCGGGGAGCTGTGATGGAGGGTTGTATCTAGGAATGCTAGGGATTTGGACCCGTCTTGGGATACTAGGAACAGTGTCAACTTTTAATGATGTTTGGGTTGGAAGGTTTGCTGTAGAAGAAGTTTGGATTGAAACTGGGTGTTGCCTTTGGGGTGGTAGTTTTACTCGGAGAGGAAGATGATATGGAGGAATGTCCTGGCTAGGACGTTGAGGAGGAGGTTGAGTTTTGGGAGGAACAGGTTGTGGTTGGGAGGTTTGAAGCGCCTGATGTCGAGCCTGAGGATTTCCTGTTACGTTTGAGTACGTTGATCGAATTCTCTTCTGAGGAGGATTGATGGTTGATGAAGTTGACGGCTGAGGTTCTGTTGTGAAAAGGTGATCTGCTTGGTCTTGGTGGAGGGTATTCGGAGGATCTATAAGTTTTTTTTCAGCTTCATGAGAGTTGTGCCGTCGATTTTTCGAAGCTGCATTTAAGTATTTTTGCCTTTGTAGGTTTTTGTGCAGGACGCATCCTCTGTAATTTGCCGGGTGATCTTCACCGCAGAGGACGCATTTTGCGGGCGTTTCTCTAGTCTTTAGGCAAGATCCTGTAGCGTGTGGTCCAGCACATTTGACGCACCTGGCTGGATGGTGGCAGTATGATTTTGTATGTCCTAGACTTTTACATCTAGTACATTGCACAACTGCAGGTTTTTGTTTTGGCTGCTCAAATCGCACCACTGAGTAGCAGAGTCTGGTGATTTTGAATATTTCAGTATTGTTGCTGGCAGGTTCCAAGTCGACATAAAAGAGCGGTAGAGGAAATTTTTGTGTAGGATGGAGCACGCACGAGATGTTTCTAACATTGTGTCCAATCTCTTCTATGTCCTTCTTGATATATTCTGCTGGAGTGGTATTATGAAGCCCTCTTAAGACTACTCGGTACGCTTTATCTTCTTTTAGCTGGTATGAATGAAAGTTATAGTTTTTGGTAGTCAGGAAATTAATAAGTTTTTTATAATGGTCTTTATTCGTGGTATTAATTTTTGTGTCTCTTACACGAGAAAAACATTTAAAGTTCGTCTGACCAATAAGATTTGATATTTCTTGACAAAATGGCCAGAACTCCTGTACGTTGGAGACAAAAACTGGTGGTGGTGGAGGTTCGGAAAATTCTTTAGTTTGTTGAGATGGCTCGGTAGGATGTTCTTCCAGGGCCGAAAATTTATTGCTGGTGGGGATTGTAACTATGGATCTATTTTTGTGGTTGCAGTGGTTCTACTGCGAGTTGTAAGAGGTGTTGATAGCTGTTTCCCTTTGTTTTTTTTTGTTTTTTTTTGTTTGGTGAGTTTCCGGCAGATCCAGGGGCAGTGTTCCGATGTCGTTTTTGTAACATCCTTTGAGAAAGGTATTGTGAGTCTGACTCGCTAATTTCAGACATTGGTGTCTCTTCCTCTGATTCAGAATTCTCAAACTCCATTTTATAATAAAAAAAAAAATAAAGCGAAGTAATAATTAAAATTAAAATTATTCTTACTAATAAAAAATAAACAGATATAAAATAAAGAAATATCTAAACATTTTTCTAATAATAATAAAAAAAAAAAAATTCGTAGAGAAGGAGGCTCGAACTCAGGAATATAATTTTATAGTCTAGTGCCTACGCCACGAGCTACTAGTGGCTCTAATAGTGAATAGCAAAAGTAATATTTAGCTCAAACTAGAGTGCCGACAAGTAAGAGACTGTCACTCGTGGATAGCCTTTTCTCCACCAGTTTTCTCACTTGTAATTGTTAATTTAAGCACTAACCTGATTTCACAATTATCACAATATTGTTCCGTGTAATATAAAGCGTACGTACACAAGTTTACACAACAGTAGGTAGCCTAATACCATTAGGAAAACAGTTTAAAGCCAGAGCGATAACGGGAGTGAACTGCTGTTTCGGCCATGACACTTCAGACCTTAAGTCTTTTAAATGTTCTTCCTCATTTTTTGAATAAACTATTATATCGTCGATGTAAATCATTGACTTGGGAATATTTTGTATCATCATTGTCATTGCTCTTTGAAAGGTTGGGGGTGCATTACACAGGCCAAAAGACATACGCAAAAACTCAAAATGCCCATTTTCAGTGGAGAACGCGGTTTTACCTATTGATTGTCGTTCATCTCAATTTGGTGAAACCCTGACGCGAGGTCTATTGTGGAAAATATTTTCGATCCCTTTAATCTATTTAATAAGTCCTCAATGTTCGGTAGGGGAAATTTATCTTTTAAGGTTGCCTTATTTAACTTCCTATAGTCTATGACCATCCTAATTTTTTTTTGTCCCGACGCATCTGATTTTTTTGGTACGATCCAAAGCGGAGAATTATACGGCGATTTGCTAGGTCTTATTATTTTATTTTTTAATAATTTTTGCACTTCATCGTTAATTTGTTTTTTAAATTGTTCCGGGTAACGGTAATTTCGAGTATATATGGGGTTTTCATTCGTAGTTATTATTTTATGCTTTATTAAGCCCGTCGATTTTAAATTTTCATCATCTCTTTTTAATACTTCGCAATGTTGGCTTATAATTTCAATTAATTCTTCTTTTATTTCCGGTTTTATGTGTTCATGTCTATGAAATAGGTTTTTATTTCTTTTTTATCGTCGATGAAAAATAAATCGTTTTCTAATTTGAATATTCTTTTATTATATGAGGCTATGAGAGCAAAAGTGGCCTAACCCACAAAATATAAAAAAATCTAATTTAGTAATTTTTTGCAACTATAACACCACCAGATGGCGTTATAGTTGCCAAAAATTACTAAATCAGATTTTTTTATATTTTGTGGGTTAGGCCACTTTTGCTCTCATAGCCTCATATTTCAATTCATTTTTTTTCCAAATCAATTATTAATTTTAATTTTCTCATTGTTTTATAACCTAACAAAAATTGGAATCTATTGCTAAACGGAAATATTAGGAATTTAACTTTATGATTGATTCCTATCAGGGGCTTTAGGTTGATTATACACGCTTTGTGGCCCTTCCGCTCTTCCTGTAGGGTTTTTTATCGCGAAGTCCTACGTAATTATTTCCGAATACTGTGGAATGTGATCAGGGTGTATATAATTTTTTGTGGCACCCGTATCAATTAACCATTTGTTCCCAAATTTGTCGATTAGATTGGGTAAATCATTATTTAAATTTAAATCATTTAACTCTATATTACGCGTAGTTTTTTTAGGTTCTTTTTCGGCGATTTGTTTATTATTAAAATTTAACTGCTTGTTTATATCTGGTCTAAGTCCGGAGGTCTGCTCGAGCTTGGGCCTGATCCTAAAAAATGATCCTGTTTCTGTTCTAATAATTCGATTCTCTCTTGTAACATTTTTATTTGTTTATCTTTTTCCTCTTCTATCGCGTGCACTCTGTTAGAGACCGTTCTCATTGAAACTGTATTTGAGTCTACTTGGGGTTGCTGATAATTTTGTCGAAAATTTCTAGAGGTGGTTTTATTGAAAAATCTATGTTGCGACTGGGGGTCCCACGGTTGATTATAAATTGGAGTTGAGTATTCTATAGCTCGCTGTTATGGCCGGAAGTTATGCTGATTATTAAAGTTAAAGGAATTAAAGGTTGGACCTTGTTCATGCTGATAGTGTTGCGGTCGGTATTGTTGCGGATTATTATAAGACGTATATTGCTCGCGGTGATACTGATGGGGTCAGTAATTTTGGTAGTCGTGGTGATTATTAAAATTCTGTCTATATTCTTTATTTTTATAATTATTTTCAAAATTTTTCTTTTTATAATTATTTTGAATTGGATTTTTTTAATATTGATTTTGTCTCCGTAAAGTCTGTGTACGATGTGAGCCGCGCTATTTCTTAATATTTCCCCGAGGTCTTCTAACGAATCAAATTTAATGTGGTAAATAAAATCTGTTAATGCCGGATGTAAACTGTGAACCGCGTGATGAGATATTTGTTTGTCATATCTGTACATTCCGTCTTGTTTGTCTAGTATTTCGTTGTCTGAGTAAATATGTGCGTATAAGTCGCATCTTTTCTGGCCCAGTCGTTCTAAGCAATCGAGTGGGATCTCGTTATGGTAAGTCCGTGTATTTAGAATTTCCGAAATAAGTTGTTCCCGAGTTCTGGTGTCCTGATATTTTCTTTTTAAGAATTTTATTATTTCTTTGACGGTACTAAATTCTTTGTCATATACGGCGACTTAAGCTTTTCCTGTTAATTAATTTAAAATTGTTAAAACTAATTTAGCCTGATTAATATTTTTATGCGTATTATCTTCTTTGCAATATAAATTGTATAAAAATTCACTATTTCTAATAAAATCTACCAATAGTAACGGATTTCCGTCGTATTCCGGGATTAATGCTAAATCATGGTTTTTGATTTCTAATGCCATATTATTATCTTTTTTAATTAATGTTGAACCTGTTATTTTAAAATTACTCAATGCTAAATTAATGTTTTAATTATTCGTATTACTAATTATATTTAAATTACAAAATTACTTAAAAATAAAAATAAAATTAATTAATTATACTTGTTTCTTGATACAACGATGTCTTCGACGTCTTCTTGATGCCGCTTTCTTCAGCTCCTTCCCGTTGATTCTTTAGCAAGAGGTTGTAGGTCCTTTTGGTCAAGGTATTGGAATACCAAAGCGCTACCAAAGACTTGAAGATCTACTGATGTAGTCTGCTAATACTCAGCTCCCAATCTTCTCATGCCAGTGGAAAGAGGTCTTCTGTACCTGAAATAAGATAGAACTGCCGCGAAGTTACGTTTATGCTTCCAAAAGTCCCTCCGTTCAGGCGCCAACTAAATAAAAGGATCGCGGTTTGGATTTTTTAAAAAGAGGCTTTATTGTGAAGTACATACATCATCAAGATACAAGCACAATTTATAACTTAATACAAAACTTCGAGTATAACATCTGTACGTCTCAACGTACGACTGCAGAGTGTCTACGAGGCCAGGTGGGGGTGGCCTTTTATAGGATTTTTGGGAGAGGGGATATCATACATTTTATTTTTATTGTTAATTCTATTGAGGTCTACATAAGTATATATATATATATATATATATATATATATATATATATATATATATATATATAAATAAGACAAACAAATAAAAACAAATATACAAATATAGTAAGCCAATTTTCACATCCTAGTTATAAAAAAAAAAAAAAAAATTATTCTAAAAATTAGTTTCTGTATAGTGAAAAATAACACATAAATTCATCCCCTGAACAAATATGGCCGAAGCCGGGATTTATATTTATAACACGGTTCCTCAGACACCTGTACTTCAATTTGAACCCCTAAAGAGAGCCTAGTTTGGTGTAGCTTTTTTTGAAAGACCAAGTGAAATGAAGATAAGTTAGATTTACGAGATAGCTAACTTTGAAAATTCCTAGCAGTCAAGGTTGGGGCTACATTTACGAAATAAAAATCGTCCATAAACCAGTAAACATCAATAGTGAAGTTCAAAGGGTAATACAAAATGTTTGCTAAAAATTCAGCCTCATAAAAAATTATTTTAACAGAACTTCAAAACCGTGTTATTTTCTCAACTCCAGAAAAGGGCAACTTCAAGGACGTGTACAGATCCTGGTAATGAAATAATCGAAAAATCAGTTCCACAACCTTATGCTACATTTATTCAGGTGTACAAAAATAATAATAATAAAAAAAGAAAATCATAAGATTTTAGGGTTTTTTCCACGTTTGCCCCACTGTGCGGCGGTGGATTGAGGAATTGGAAACTGGAGGAGTCTCGCAGGAGGCTGCATGTGGCAGAGGCTGAACGGTGGCAGAGGCCCAGGTCCTGCAAGGACTGTAGCGCCCAACATTGAGTGAGTGATATCTTAATATATATAAATTACATGATGCCTTGTTTTGGCCATGCTGACACCTAAACTACTAAACCAATTTTAATCAAATTTGCACACCCTGTGCAGTTAGATCCAAAGATAGGATAGCTTGTAGCTTAATTTATATTCGCAATATTATTTATATGTTATCTGCAAGTCACTGTTATCTGTTAGCTTTATACGATTCTAACATATGGCGGTATAAGGTTATACAATTATATTAAAGGACAAGCAATTTTTCGTTTGTGATCACTAACCGCCAAAAACTACTGAACCAATCCCTACCAAATTTTGACTACATCATCTTTATAGTTCAAGGATGGTTTAGCTAATGATAGTATATACTAGATGATAGTAATATCTAATGATTTTCAACTAATTCTTTATTGAAAAATGAATAATTAGTGAATAACAGTGAAGTTCAAAAATGGTGGCAAGTGCCATCTACATGAAAGGTTAAAAGGTACAGTGTTACATAGAGCTTGACATTGATAATAAAATTTACTTATTTTCAATTAAATTTTTATAAAAACAGCTATATGGAGTGAAATATACCAAATTTCAACTACATGATTTTCATAGTTTTAGGTTTAGCAACAAGAAAAATTTAAATGTACAATGTTGAGTGTTAGAAACAGGTTTGGCCACACTAACACATACTTTTATGGTTAGAAATTAAAATCCAACCAGATCAAATCAATAACATTATTTCTGTCGAATGAAAATTATTATAAATAAAAATGTCGATCCTCAGCTGTTTAATATTGTGAGTAAAAATATTAATTTTGGACCTTTATGGTAGTTGTAAGCACTGATAATGCAGTCCATTATATGCAACAGTTTCCTAATAGTCTCTGTCCATCTGGATTACCAACTCATATATTAAAATTGAAAATTGGATGTCTAATTATGCTTTACGTTATCTTCAAACACCTAATCAATCAAAATTTGACCAAGTTTCATTGAAGGAGATTTAATTTAAGTATTTCATAAGGTGTATTACAAAGCAATTAATCTCCTCATCATTATTTATTTAAAAAACACATAATGCTAACATGATTTTCTAAATGGGCGACGTTTCATGGCTATTGCCACATTTGGATGAGGAGATTATATTGCTTTGTAATACACTTTATATAATAAACTCTCCTTTGATTGTATGATTATATAATTAAGTATTTTATTTTTTAAAAACCATAACTCCTCTTAATTTTTATTCATTGCTACATGTTTCGCAGGTTATTAGCTCCATCTTCAGGTTCTTACAACTGTGATATTCTCACATGGTCGCATATCCTCACACTGAGAGTATAGAAATTGATAATAAAATTACTTAATTCCATTAAATTGTTATCCAAAAAGCTATAAATATTTGGTCTGGCGTGTGGATTCCAGTGAAATTTAAAAATCGAATGATGTGTGGCAAGCGACAATAGCATTTCAGTAAAACTAATGAACCTATGTGAACCAAACTTTGACTACATCATTCTCATAGTTCTTGAAATATTTACAATTAGAAAGTTTACTATAATAATAATTTATACTATTATATAAAAGGACAAGCCATTTTTCGTTTGTGATCACTAACCGCGAATACTACTAAACCAATCTGTACTAAATATTAACTACATCATCTTCATAGTTCCAAGAAGGTTTAGCAATATTAAAATCTACTGATTTTTAATAATGTTTTATTAAAATTGGTTATGTGGAAAACAGTGAAGTTTGAAAATTGACCGATAGGTGGCGAGTGCCATTCTACACAAGAGGTTACGAAAGAGCTTGAAATCGATTATAAAAATTACTTATTAAACTATCAAGAAAATTATTAAAAAATATTTAAATATGGTGTGCAATATGTAGATCCCAGTGAAGCTTGAAAATTGAACGATTGTGTATAACGCCATTCCACAATAGAGTTTACAATAGTAAACTGAACCTCTTTACTGACATCTAAATAAAAAAATGTATAATTCTAGGAAGGTTTTGCAATGGTAAAATTTATAATAACTAAAATTTAAATGTACAATGTTGAGAGGCAGGAACGAGGTTTACCACACTGCCATATACTTTTATAGTTCGAAATCAACATCCAACCAGATGAAATCAATAAAGTTACTTCTGCTGAATACAAATTATTACTAAATCAAAATGTCAATCCTTTGCTTGTTTATATTATGTGTAAAAATGTGATCCATGGGCCTTTTGTTATAAGCACTGATAATGCAGTTTATTTTCCGCAAGAGTTTCTTAATAGTCTTTATCCATCTTGATTACCAATTCATACATTAAAATTAAAATTTTTATGTCTGATGGTGCTTTTACGTAATCTTCAACCACCTAATCAGTGCAATTATAACTAGATTAATAATTACTGCTATGTGTGAAAAAATCATTGAAGAAATAATGCTCAACCACCTGCTAAAATACAAGAATCTTATCGATAAACAAATAAAACTTTAATTTTTAGTAGAAATTATCTTTACTTATGAGGGCAGGCGAAGCCGCGACAGGGATGCTAGTATTAATATATATAATAATATAATATATATGGGGACACATTGGCCAAGTGAGTTGGGGTGAGGGTCCCACCTGGGAGGATTAAAATATATTTCGTGGCGGACCAACGAAATGAACCTTGACCTTCCCACCCAGGCCAGTATAGGACTTCAATGGAAGTCTTGGGCCCAAAAAAAATAAATAAATAAAAAATATAAATAAATACATTTAAAAAAAAAATATATATATATATATATATTGTAATGATATTTCGGAGTCGAGATAAATTGTAATTTAAAAGAATTCAAGTTTGAATTTGGCGCTAGCGAGAGTTCGCCGCCGATCTAATTGTTACGTGGTTTTTGCTTATCAATTTAAATTTGGATATGTTAAAAATGATTAGGATTTTTAAAATGTTTTTTATTGTATAATTTGAATTTTATATAGTTATTGTAAGTTAAGACGTAATAAATATGAAGGCCATGATGAAGCAGATTTGGCCGTTAACGGTTTTTTGAAAGGACGCTTGGGATGGCGTCTTTTTAGCTATATATGCTTATGGATGCCGAGGCGTCAACACCGTGCTCTCTTCGTATGGATCCCGAGGCGACAACACATCTCGCTCTCATCTCTCGGATTTTGAAACATCCACATCTATCTGAGATTTAACAAGTCACATGTGTGAAGAATAATAAATTATACTAGCAGTTTGGATGAGAGGAGTGTTTGAATAAGCTGGCGAAGGAAGAAAAAGTAGGAAGTTTCATGCAAGAAGGACAAATTGGGGAACATTTGGGTTGTGAGAACATAACAGTCATTGAGAAGATAGAAGGTATTTTAATTATAACTACGTTAATTAAAAAATGTAATCTAATTGTAAAATGTTTTTATTTCTTTTATTTGAAAATATATATTCTTGAGTCAAAATCATTATCTTTGAAAAGCTGAACCCTTGATATTCCCTCAAAATTTTATTTAATAAATTAAATTAACTTTATATAAATGAAAATAATTTTATATTATCTAATAAAAAGCTGAAACATAACAAACTACAGCCCAAATGGGGACAAATAATTAAAAATTTGTTATAAAGAAAATTAACTTCAAAATATTAGAAATTTTATTAAAATAACCTTTATCAACAAAGAAATAAACATAACAATATATATATATGTGGCGAAAAAATGAAAAGAATTTGGGCAGAGAGGAAGAAAACCTGAAAATGATATACGCGTGGTCCACCATTGGCTTGTATCGCGATAAATAAATAAATAAATAAATAATATATATATATATATATATATATATATATATATATATATATATATATATATATATATATATATATATCCTCCAATCTAACGCTATGTCTATAATCTATAGGCTTTCTCAGACCTAGATTAGGGATGATAATATGGTTATATATTATTTGTTAACAAAGTTTTATTTTATTATTTTATTTCTTTTATTATTTTTAACGAAGTTTATATATTATTTGTAAACAAAGTTTTATTTTTGTTATTTTGGCAAATTATGAATAAGCAATGACTAAAATTTTACTTGGAATAACAGATGAACAAAAGAAAACCTTATGTATATAGTTATTTTTTTAGGAAGGCGTGAAAAATATTCATGGTAAAAAAAAAAAAATGTAGTATAAAAAAGGTTATCCTTTATTTACCAGTCAATTAGTAGTTATTTCAATAGTCTCCAAATTTGCAATTTATTTATTTATTGCAAAACTAATTAAATATTATTTCTAATCATTATACATTTACAGAAACACCTTTCCAATTTATTATTGGAATGCAATTCCAATCATAGAATGATTTCCTTAGAAAAACTTTTACAAGTTTTATAGGAAAGATGAATAATATCAATCTGAAGTTAATTGTCACTGCAACGAGCTGAGATGATTCTGGCGAAAGACATAACTAGAAATATGGTGTGTATAATACTGTCAGTAGAGATTAACTGTGAATAAATTAATTAATTATGGAGCATTCATTCCACAAGACCTTCTTGGCCATAAAATAATTTTGATATTTTATATTTGTTTATTTGTTCTTTCATCTTTTCTAGATTGTTTAAAAGTTCTGATTTCAAAAGTACTGATCCTAACTTTCCAATGATTTATTTAAAATACATCAGTAATTTATTATTTAATTAGTAACAATTTACACTGTATATGCACAGATTTCAGATTCATTTATGATTATAATATAGCAAAGCTGATAATGAATGCAGGGTAACATTGCACCCATTATAGTTTATATTCAAATATAGTTTGGATTGATAATGAAGTTATCACGGAGTAATTATCACACCTACCTAACAAACATTATATATAAAACAAAAATCTAGAAAAAAAACTCTTTCTAAACTAATATCCTGTTCCTCTCTTAAATTTTAAAAGGCCATAAGTTGCAAGGCAGAAGATCAGTATCCACACAATAACAGATATAAATCCAGTATAAACAACAGGATGTGTAAAAGTCCAAGCTCTATTTGCAATAGATCTATATGCTTCAGTGGCTAAAGACAAAGGAATGAACCACCGGATTTTCTGAAGAATATAATGCATTCCTTCTGGAGTCCAAAACATTCCTGCAATATTCAGAAATAAGTTAATGATCAAAATTCACCGTGGTAATTATTAGTGCTTTCTGTTAGTATAGACGAAGTAGTTAAGAAAAACAAAGGAAACATATATTATATATATTTATCAATCTATCTACTTTTGCCTTTTCACTTTTATTTTATTGAGACTATAATATTTCAAGATAGTTAAAATGTTTTTGATTAGAATTCTGGGATTATAAATAATTATCCCTAAAAATATTAAATTATGTATCTGATTAAACTACAAATGACTGTTTTTAGTTTATATTATTGGATATTGCAAACAATAATATATGACAATAGTGTAAAGTATACCAAAATATAGCAAACTGTAATTGATGAATTGATAAAAAATTAGAAAAGATATTTTCCTCCCTAAGATATTAATTTATTTTTTGATAAATATAATATCTGGGGTCACCTGTGGTGTAGTGGTTAGCATAACAACCTACTAAACGCAAGATCACGGGTTTGCAGCCTGGCAGATGACCTTAGGGTTTTTTAAAGGGAGTAATAGATCCTTAGCTATGCCGTCCTTCGGAAGGGACTTAAAAGGGGGGTCCCGAGCCTGTGCGATGTCAGGTACTCGTTAAAGATCCAAATTATAGCTGGATAGGCAAATTTTAGGACTCCCACCGTAGCATCATCCGATTAGCCATAGCAGCATAAAGTGACATTAAACGAAATAAACAAACAAATATAATATCTCAAATATATATGATAATTTATTGTTGTTTTTTTTACTGACTTCAGATTAAATCAGCGCGATGTATTTTATTTCACTGTTTCAGCGATTCATTGCACTTGCACTGATTATGATAGTTCGTGTGAAGTGGACTCAAATTGTCAGTGACAGTGATTATTAACACATCATAAGCTTACCTTGAATACTTGAAACTGTGATTCAAGAAAGAGGAAGGCCTGCCCCATTTTAAAAGGTATTGATCCCGATTAAAAATTTCTACATAATTTTTTTTAAATTAACTTTTTTAATATACTTCGGATTACTTCAGATGGCCATACCAATTTATATCAAGGAATTAATTAATAATAGTATTAAGATTAACTCATTAGGGTTAATGAGTGCAATTGTAATGACATGGGTTAACCGATGGTTCCAGAATTTAAAAATAAATAAATTATTAAAAAAAAAAAAAAATTTTTTTTCATGATAGATAATTTTATATTCAATATTTTATTATTTCATTAATCAAAAATTATATAAAAAACTTACCACTTATGACACCATTACAGACTAAAATGCCCAAGACAATGCATGTTGCAGCCAATTCTCTATCACATAAAATTCCCACGAACAATCCTAATAAATAAATAAATATTATAATAAATATAGCACTTAATCATATTTGACATATTCTGTTTCTATAGTAGTTTTAGTAAAGTGTGTAAAATTTAAGAAACCACTAAAAGAAAATAATTCCTGTCAAATAATGACATAATATATTTTAAAGTTTCCATCAAAAGTTTGGCAATGGATGAGACAGTTAAAAATTGCAAAATTTTAAGTGTACCTTAATTATATTGACCTAAAAAAATAAAGTTATATCCATTTACGAAATAGCCTGTTTCTTCTCTTTGAATTTTGACGATAGCTCAAATTTTATGGTCATTCATTTTTTTCAGTTTTCATTCAGAATTTAATCTGCTGTATAATACATGGTTAGTTCAATGAAAATGATCGGGAAAATTATTTTAAACAAACAACCAAATACAGTGGACGCCGCTTATAAGACTCACTTTGGGACCAACAAAAAGTGAGTCTTATAGGCGAAAAGGAAAAAAAAAATTTTAAATTTCTTTAATTTACGAAAAAACTTTATTTTATCAGTTAATATAATATAGCGCGTATGAGTTGAAGATAATGCTCAAACATAATTTACGTTGGTTTTAAAAATTACGTTTGTTTTTTATTATTTTCTAGTATTTCAAGAATGTATCGCTCGTAATCATAATGCTTTTCAAAATGGGTCCCTTGATGCTGGGCAGCTCTCTTCAACACCCCTAGAGCCCATAGAACCTCAGAGTGTGAAGGTGGAAGCGTCACTTCATCAGTTTCTTGCTTGTGACATTCGACGAACTGCTGCTCCCGGCATATCTCATGACAGACTCACAGATCAGGTCCTCAGAATATGCCTCATTGTCATAAATTCGGACTGAATATTCTAGATAGTTTTGAAATAAAATTGATAATGGCTTAACATCAAGTCTTAATTGTAAACATATTTAAGTATGAGGAAAGGAATGGTTCACGTATGCATTCATATGAATCCATAGTTCTGTTGATGATACTTTTTAGTGAAATGTCAACTGCCTAAAATACTCGAGTTTCTCCATAAATGAAGGAGAATAAGCTCTTCCCTCGAATAGTAGTGACTAAAACAGGTATTCTGGGCGCGCGTAGGGGTTGGTGGCTGTCTTCTCTACCGGTACCTGGAATGCGAGCATCCTTATCCCTAACTTTTAGAAACCATTCTTTTAACGAGCATTCAACATTAGAGTTCTTTCCACCCCTTTTCCGTTTCCGACTCTATTGTAATGCTTCACTTTCGATTTCTGGTCTATTTTTCAAAATCCTGCCCAATACAGTTTGTGAAACGTTACTGTTTTCTTTTCTTTATTTCGGAGTAACTGAGTCTTATATCCGGAGTGGCGAGTCTTATAACCGACTTTTTTTGTGTGTATTAGGATACGTCCGGAACGTTCAAGTCGATTCTGAGTCTTATAGGCGGCCGAACCTTATAACCAATGAGTCTTATAAGCGGCGTCCACTGTATTTATAAATGCTTGAGTTTAGTATCTTGATTATTTTAGTAATCAACCCAGGCCAAAACCAAAGCTAGATAGAAGTAGAAACTCTTGAAATCAAGCATACTCTTCCACCTAATAAGTTGCTGTAATTGATATTCTCGCTTGGTTCAGATCCAATGGAACACAAATCCAAGCCTTTCTTCTTTTTCTTCACAGATTGGTCAAAAAAATCATAAACATGTCTTTTGCTTGAAAACATTTATCATTGAAAGAAAATATTAGAGGGAAAAATAGAAAATATAACACTTATATTATTATGGTAATACTGTAAAAATAATATTGCTTATAGTTTCAAAATTGCTCACCAAAGCACAATCCATTGAATCCCACCAACGATAATAGTATGAATGCCAATATAACACTTCCTTCAAATATATGACCATAAATTCCATAGAGTATTATCGTATTACAGATTGTTTGTAAAAGAAACAACACCATTGCTACTGCAGTGTAAGCAGCCAGTATTTCCAAATTAGTGAGTCCTCGAAAAAGATATCTCTATTTATATTTCATAATTATGCTTTGTATTTTATTTAATATAATTTACAAGATTATATAATAACCAATTAGTCAAGGTTAAGCAGCTATATCTTAGACAAAAATTAATTAATGAAAAAATAAATAAAATAAACATTACTCTGTTTCCTTCTAAGATTGATTATAATGGACAACAAAAAAATTATAAAAATAAATAATTCTAAATGATAATATTGATAAAAATAAAGTAATAAACACCAGAAACAAACTTTAGTTTCTCTTCTCACAGCAGCCATATACTTTATATTTCTCCATGAGCCTGATTGATTAAATATTAATTATCTAAATGAATTAATGGTGTTTAAAAAAAAGACAAGGGATGGAGCTGTGTATTAAAGCTCAAGCAATTAAGTAGCATGTGACCTGTCAAAGAAATGGTTCTGTCTACAATAACATTGAGATCCAATAGGGAGAGGTGGAATTTTTCAAAACTAGAGCCTATGAAGGAATAAGGATTTAGAAAAGAGCATTGGCAGACACCTTCAACTTTTCTGCATTGAATTTCAATTTATTTATAGAAGAATAATGTACTTAAGATAGTTTGGACCAAAGGCATCTTGTAGTTTACTGAGAGAGAAGGAGTGGTAAATTCGGGGATTTTCAGTATAAAAGTGAGGAAACAATTGTTTAAGATGTTAATTTATACAGTAAAAAGAGGAGATTCTGAGGATCTTATTACAATTTCTGAGACTCAAAAGGAGAAATGAAGTAAGAGGTAAGGACCTTGGACAACTTAGTTACAGTTAAAAATAAAGGATTGGCTCACTTTCTTGAAAAGGAAATGTTTTGTTGAGGACAATTTGTGATTGATACTTTACTATTTATGATGGTCCATGGCTGAATAAACATAGGAGAATATTTTGATAAGGCTGATTTTGAAAAAAGGAAAAGTCCCGATTGAGGTGTTCAAAAATATATGTGATTTTTTTTATAATATATGCAATATTTTTATTTTTTTCATGTTATAATTACTCTTTTGTAGATAAAATAACGTACTGAATTAAATAAATACCTGTTATCAAACTTCTTTCAATAATACCACTCCTCTTATCTTGCATGATGGGTATCACATAGGCTACAGGTAAAAAAAATTCCAGTCTAAAACAAATATTTTTATTTAGTGTGAAAATGGAAATCACACATATGTTATCAGCTAATTGTTTTTATACCAAGGGTAATTGAAAAAATCTGAGTAACTTTCTGTCCATTAACTCTCGTTTAATTACAATTATTTTATTGTTACCCATTAATAAGAAAAATTAATATTAAATTTCCGCTTCATGGTCACAATAGAGTGTAATGTGAATTAATATTAATAATTGTATAATATTATTATTAAATGATTGTATATTCTAGTGAGAATATATACCTATTTGAAAAACATGTAACATGTATCTAAACTGAGATAATCCAGGGGTTTGGGGGTTGTCTACCAAAAGTCATAAAACAATGCATTTTCCATGATAAACACAAATTATAGGCGACAATTTTTTTTATTATTTTCTAGCCACCTTTATGAATGCCTTATTTTTACTAAAACTTTTCACTGCTTGCTTATGAATGAAACTAAAATAATTGATTAAATTTTAAAATAAGCGTTTAACATATCTGGAGGAGACAAAACTAGTTATTTGTTATTGTTTCTATTGTTTTAAATTAATTCAGTCTTATAGTTGTCAGCTATAAAATTAGAACCCTTGAAATATTGAAACAATTTTCCAAATAGGATAAAACAGAATTATACTTGTTTTATTGTTGTAGTAAGCATTGTTAACATTTTAAATTAACAAAAGAATAATTCCTTTTTCTCACAGATTATGACATTCCTGGTTTTATTTTCCTTCCTACATTGTGCCTTTGAGTGTGGAATAGCCTTTAACTATTTATGTCAACTTTCTTGCACCAGCATTTTCAGGAAACTTGGATTACTCTTTTTCTCACTTACATGATTAATATTTTAAATCCATTTACTCATTACATCTCTCTATAAGTCTATAAATTTTTTGTTTTGTTTTTTAATATTTTTAACTGTAGTTTTATAACTTGAAACAAAGTTTATTTTTTTTATTTTTTGTTTATTATTTCTTTGTATATTACCATGCTGTGTGATATGTCGCAAACCATATGAAATGGGCAGAATCACTTAATAAATTGTTTCTCTCTTATAGAGAATCTATTATTCGTTCAAATCTGTTCCATATAAATCAAAACTCTTCTGTGGTTCCTTCACTTTGGGGTATCTCTGCTTACATTCTTGACCAGGGACTCAACCTTTGTTTTTGTCCAGTAAAATAAGAAAATAAAGTTCTGTAGATAAACAGTTCAGCTTAATAATCTACATCATGTTTGCTGGTACCAGTGTAACAGATTAGTTGGTAAATGAAATGAGCATATTTTATAAAATACCATAAGATATAAAACATATCTTATATTGTAACATTATTTTTCTTCTGATTACGGTTCCAAAATACAGAGAACATTTTTCCAAACTTCCTAACTCTTCCATTTTCCTATTTATACTTCTAATAATCATTTCTGTTTCAGTCATACAATTTCCATGTTGTGTTGTATGTGTTTAATCTATTTCTACTGTAGATCTTCCAATAATTCCATTGTCTTGTAAGCATTGTATTATATGTTTAAATTAATTAAAAAAAAAGCTTAAAAAAAATGTTTAGAGCTGCTTAGCAATTTTCATTCTCTTGAAACTTAGGACATAATATTAAAATGAACAATATTTTAAAAATTAAAATAAAAAATAAATAATTTCAGGTCCATACGTTGATAAGATACCAGGAACTGAGAATTCACTGAACTCAGATTTAGACTTTCCATACACTGGTTCATTATACTGTAAATAAATACATCAATTATTGCTAAAATTACAATTAATATATAAAATACTATGTATTTCAATTATTTTTACCTGAATTGGCAACAGTGAGTGATTTACTGGCCACTGGCATGTTTGTGATAATGTTTTTAAGTAATCAAAAAATGTAAAGTATATTTCAGTTTTCAAAAAATCCTTAATAACTTTATCTGAAATCATGATAACCAAATGCTCAAATGGAAATTTAATTGATACAATGATGGAATAATTGAGATTTAAAATTTTTACTTGTTGAGTCAACCCAAACTTTAACTTCGCTTTGCTCAATTGTGTTATCAGAAGTGCTCATGCCCATGTATAATCTCTCTTGTAATGATTCAGTAAAATTTTCTGGAATGTGTAGGAAGCCATGAATTTTATTTTCAATAACGTTTTCCAAAGCTGTGTCAATATCATTGTAGGGTACCTGAAGGTCAAGAAACAAAAAAATATTTGTGTTTGTGTGTATATTTAGACAAACACACCAAAACATATAGACTGGCTTTAAGTACATATTGTATATATCATATACATATGAAAATGTATACAATTATATAAAAGGACAAGCAATTTTTTGTTTATGATCACTAAGCACAAAAACTATTGAACCAATCTGTCCCAATTTTTAACTAAAATATCTCCATAGCTTAAGGAAGGTTTAACAATAATAAAATTTACAGATTATAATTTAAATTGTCATTAAAAAAGCAATAAATATGTGGTGCATAGTGAAGTTTGATAAGCGAATGAGAGGTGGCGAGCATCATTCAAGAGAGTTTACAACAGCACGGTGCTTTTAACAGTTTAAAATTTATACTAAAATTTTCTTATTTTCAATTAAACTTTTCTATAAAAGCAATAAATATGTGGTGCAACAAATAGATTCCTGAGCAGTTTAAAATCGACTGATATGTGGCTAGAGCTATTCTGCAATAGGGTTTGCATTAGTAGAACTATTGAACTCAACTGTACCAAATTTTAACTAAAATTTTCATAGTTTCATCTTCATAGTTTAATGAAGTTTTAAAACCATAAAGTTAAATCCTGAATGAAAATGATTACCAAATAAAAATGCTGATCTTTTTCTTTATGATATTGCGTGTAAAAATATAATTCATGGGCCTCATGGATAATTTAATTTGTCCTCTCCTTGTATAATTAACAGAAAGTGTTCAACAAATTATCCTCAAACAAGTTAATGGGTGGAATTACTTTTATTTTTGTTGGAGATTTTAATGGAATAGAAGATAATACTCTAAATGAAGAAGTAGGTAAGATAGTGAGTATAGTCAATTATTTGATTCTTTGAAATTTATTTCGATGTTTCAGATTTATTAAATAAACCGTACCATTGATTGTGCAAAAGAGCTATAATTTCACCTGTAAATATGACAAAAAATATATTAAAAAATAAAATATTAATTAGTTAAAATTATCTAAGTTCTTTATTAATGAGAGTGAGTGAAGCCACGAAGGGGGATGCTATATGTAATATAATAATAAATCCATTCATTAATTTTTATAAATTTCTGCAAACAGTTTAAAATAACTTACCAGAATAATGTCTTTTTCCTTAAGGAGAGAAAGGTAGCCACAAAATGCTGGAAAACAGGTGACATTTGAAAAACTGTCGCAGTTTCCATGTTGTACAGAAAATTCTTCATTGATAATACCTACTTTTAAATTTCGAGGTGATCGTCCTAGTGAATATTGAAACATCAAACATGTTGATATTGGAATAAAAAATAGTAAAAACCATCCACTGAAATAAAAATAATATTTTTGGTCATAACATAGTTGATGTTATTAATATTAATGTATTTTGGAGTAGTATTACTGGCACTAATAAAATTAATTTATTCAAAATACTTACAAAGAACTATATTTTAAGAAATATAAATTCTTTAAAAAGTATCCCATAAAACCATTGAATGAAATAATTTTTTTTTCACATAGAGGCAATTTTGGTTTCACTGATGGCTTCAGGTAATTTTCTCTCTATAAAAACATGCAAGAAAAACAATTGAAATAATCTTTTTTTTTTTTTTATAATTGTAGATACATGCTTTCAGTACCATATTGAAAAAGAATTTGAGAATAAAATAATTATATGTTTATAAAAATTATTTTAGCATGCAAAAGAGACCCTCTTGCTTAATTAAATGAAGCGCCGTTGAGGATAAGAATAATCTCCTCAGCTGTTATTTGAACATTTCATTTTAAAAGTTGCTAGACTATCTCCAACTTCCCAACATAAGTGTTAGATAGAAGAATAAAAGAATTAAAATCCAAAGGATTATACTGGAAGAGAGAGTTGTTTCCTTTGTAAAAAAAACAACATAATAATAATGTATTCAATTTTCAAAAGGACAACAATGTCAGAATATCCTCCCATCTTAAAAATCATTAAATCTGCCAGGATTTAAAATGCCAGGATTCAAAATAGTATTTTTTAGTCTTCTTTGAAAAAGATTAAGTAGGAAAAAGGAGTGTTCTTTTTAAAAATGAAAAAATTTTATCAATTTTTAAAAGGACAATTAATTTGTCAGGAAGGTGTGGCCAAGAAAGTTCTTCCACCGTCAAAAATTTTCAGACCCTGGCAAATCTGAAAACAGCATCCTTCAGTATATACATATAGTCCCATACAATCTTGGCCTTAGGAAGAAGGAAATGTGAAAAAAAAAAACTGGTGTTATTGTAACACACTTCATACAACGCTTTTCCAACATTTCTATTTTAGAAAAAAAAAAATTTAATTTTTGCTTGAAAAATATTCTTCCACAGCTGTCTCCTTTGGACCAGTTTAGCACTTTAGCCCAGACTTGGCCCGAAGCAACTTCTACATTGCTCAAAGTTAAAATTTGAGCAATGTAGAAGTCGCTTCGGGCCAAGTCTGGGCTGTATGGTGGATAAAATTTCTCAGTATCCACATTCCTTCACAGCAGCCTTGGAAATCAACACACAGCATTGACAGTCATTGTCATGAAGAATTCTCCAATAATTTCTTCACCTTATCTCTTTTATAGAATCATGTAGGGGGTGAAGTTGGGCTGTGTAATAAAGCTCCTCACTGTTGTTGTGTTCCTTTGTTTAAAATTAATCTGTAGTATTCCTCTGCAATCTCAAGATATAATGGCCGTTACCTTCCTTGTCGACTCTGTGACTTTTGCCTTTAGTGGAGGTGCTTCTCCTGGTTTTCTCCAATCCATGTTCTCCCATTTGTTAAGTGGTTCATTGTATAAAATCACTGTCTCACCTTTAGTTACAATTGAGTTCAATTTTTTTTTTTTTTTTTTTCAATTTTTGCAGCAGTGAATACATTCCTCTTTTTGCCCAGCTGAAAGAATTTTAGGAATCCTCCCTCCACTTACCTTCCTCATATGAAAATGTTCTTTGATGATCCTCAGAACACTTGTTTTTGAAAGCCAAGTTGGATTGTTTTAAACTTTCAATAGTCAAACTGGTCGTGGTTCATCATCTAGACTTTCTTTTCCAAACTTAGCACGTAAATATATAGACACATTATATAATTGATGTCACACATATACTGTGAAATTATAATTATTTTAACCATAGATGATGTCACAAGACACATTATAATATATTTTAAATAATTTTAGCTTTATGCAACTTCTGACGAAACTTATTTTTTTGTATTAATTTTCCCTGTACTTATGTACTTACCGCATTATTATCTTCAATACATCGTTCTGATTCTTGAATATAGCTTAGTTTCACAAATACTTCCTCCAGAGAGTTACAACCATAATTGTCCATTAGGGATTGGGCTTCTCCTTCTAGAACTAAAACTCCTCCCCTCATCATTCCAACCTGAAGAATAAATTAATTTCATTTTTAAATCTATCATAAATATTTCCTCATAGGATTATATAGATATATTTTTTTTTGTAAAGGTTCGGATGGCTGACACCAACCCCAAGGCGCGCCCAGGATACCTTTTATCGATCCTTACCTTGTTCCGATTTATTTCTATGTTCTAGTCGCTACTTTTAGAGGGGAAAGGTTATTCTCATTCATTTACGAAGAAACTCTAAATCCCTGTTCAAAGTAATATTAACTTCTGTTTACCTTCTAATATTAAAATGAGAAATAAGAAAATATCAAAATATAACACATTAAAACAATTTTGAATTAATATTAATTAAATTAAGAATTAATATAATGCTAAACCACCAGTAAAGTTAATTCCTGATAAACTTTCTATCAGAGAATTTTGGACTATATTCAAAAAAAAAAAAACTATCATTAATGATATAAACACAAATAACAAAGAATTAAATTAAATACAATTAAGGTGAAGTGGGGCAAGTGCGTCATATGGAGTGGAAAGTTCAACTTTAACTTACAATTAGCATAAAAATTCAGCTATTAATGCTAGGATAATATTTTTTGTTATATTGCAAACGTTGAACTATACTCTTTTCAGCAATTCAGTTGATTTCCCTGTTATCCTAAAAATTATTATCAGTGCGAAGCAGAGCATAAAACAACATATAAACTGGGCGACACTTGTGAACGTAGCAGGTACCGGCAAATTTTTACGGGAGCAAAAATTTCAATTTAAATACAGTTTTTTAAAACAATAAAAAAATGGCCTCGAGCAAATTATTTTGCTTTTAACCCGCCAATTCCCAACGGCACCTGCAGGTGCCACACTTTTAATCGTGTTTGTACTGTTTCCTGTTTATGTTTTTTGCGTTGCCTGCCACCATCTATGGAACCTAATTAAATTATTGGTTCAAGTAATTCAATTGTGTCGTCTAGTTGCAAAACCGGCCAACTCCTCAATTTTGAGAAATACGTTTTTTCTGTTTTCTGAGTCCTAAGATACATTTTCCATCTATTGGAAACAAGAAACCTCGCAAAAAAACCCGTGAAATTCTTGTTAAACCTGCATTTTAAAAACTCAGTGTGCTGCAAAACCGGCCAAATCCTTCCGTGAGTGAGTTTCAAAACCGGCCATCTCCACATCCGCTAGATCGCGCTGTTGTTCCAGATCAAGAAGGCCTCTTATCAGGCAACTATCAGTCCGCTCCTGCTTTTCCTGTAGTTAACGTTTATGTCTTAATCGTTTCGTGCACTTTTCGTTCGATTTTTATGGAAAAGTTTGTAGAAGAAGTTCTAGCTAATTTAGCAAGAAAAAGACAAAGAGACCACGCAACATGGAGAAGAAACAAACCCCTCCAGATCGGGATTTTACCCAAATTGAGAAGAAGTTAAAGAAAATCGAGACTCTCGTTCAGTCTTCAGAGTTTTACGGCATTCTTTCGGAAAGTGGAACTGTGTTCAAGCCAGGAAGAGACTACACATATTTTGATTGCAAGAGTCCCAGTAATGCCCTCCTCAAACCCCCTCCACTATGGCACTTCAAAGTCATTGAGATTTTTCATAACCAAACAAAATGATAAGGTGCTAGTTCAAGGGGAGGTTTTCTACAGATCGTTTGATTTTTAACTGCAACGTCGCACAGTGGGGCAAGTAGCTCTAATTGTTGGCATAAACTAAATATTCTTACTTACATCTTAAATAATAATCAACATTGGTTCCTAAAGCTATATGTCATACATTGAAACATTGAAAAACCTAAATCACCCACTTTATTTGCATACAGTATGGAAAAACTTAAAAAACAGTATATCAAAAAATTCACACTTTTCATATGTAACACACTTTCCTCGTCATCTTCACTGTCTTCTTCTATTTTCAAAAGAAAAAGAAAGAAAGTTTAAAGCCTCTGTCGGTAGTGACTTAAATTTTTTCTTAGGTAGTTTTCGTTTACTTGTTAGAATTGGGTCTGAACACAACAAAAAAGGTTAATGAATATATCATGGTTGGATTTTTCTTGACTACACTTCCGTGATGTTCACGATATTTTTTGAAATCCTTGTTACGAGCTTCCTGTGCTTCCTGTACCATGAATAAGAAACTTGTCGAGGGTCGGTGACGTCGGGTACCATGGTTACTTTTCTACATAATATTTTGCAGTATCGTGAGCAAACGCTTGGATACGGATCAGTATTAATTTCGTACCCACTTGATATTGCTATCAGTATTGTATGAAGCCTTTTAATTAGTTCAGCGTCAACTCCGGTAATTTCTGACGAAATATCAGCTTGCGAGAAAAATTGCCTAGCCGTATTTCCATCGTTACTATTTCCAAAGCCAGGTTTAGGCATGTCAACAATCAAACCACACTTTTTTTTTTTTAAACTTTCTTGGATTCGACTCTTGGTTTCTTTAACAACTTGTTTGTCTTCATTGCTGCGGTCTTGCCATTTTTTTAGTGGAAGCTTGTAGGATGGGTGTATAATAGGTGTATAGGATAGGAATCAAAATGATTTTTTCGTCTATGCAATAACAAAGAAGAAATATTTTTTCTGACGGTGGGGCAGATTGGAGCAAGATTTTTTAACGAAATCGTAATATTTAGATAATGTACTAGAAGATGGTGGAAAATAATATGCTTGGACGGGTTTGGAAGGTTACTAAACCCTTCGCTACATATAAATTAAAATCAATAATCTTATTTTATTATATTATTAAGGCAAATATAATACCATATTTCAAAATTATATACCTGAAGATGATGGTTCCATGTCATAAAAATATACAAGTACTAATACGGTATGTAAAAAAAACAAACGACCTGCTAATAACAAATTGATGCAGACACTGACATTGATGCCACTGAATTTTGTCCACTTTCACCGATTATTAGTACAACACATGACCGTTATCAGCTTGATGAATTACATTATTTTGTTCTGCAGAGCCTTAACTAACAGATAATTAAGTCATCACGTTGAAAGGAAAATTTTAGTTTTAGGACTTTCTGCCACGTTTTTTCCTTTAGTTTGCCCCACTGTGCGTCGTAGCATCGTGCTCAAGAAGGAGGAAGCAGAAAAGTAGATAGGAGGGATGAAGAAGAATATCAGAAAGAAATGTGTAAGCCTGTTGAAGACGATAATACCGTAAGAGTATATGTTTCTGAATGTTTATATTTTTCAAAATTCTTCATCTTCTTCTTCTTCTTCTTTTAGCACAACAGACAACATATAGCAGCGGCCCCTGGCTTTTTCAACTTCTGCTTTCCATTCCTCTCCGTCCAGTTTCAGAACTTATTACTTTAAAAATAATTCTCGCCAGTTTTTCTGTCTAGATGTTTGAGTTACGCCACAACATTTCAGAGTTTAATTTTTTCAAATAATATTCACCTATTGAAGAAATTTTTGTTCATTTGCAACCCAAAAACCCCAATATTTTAATTAAATTTAGTGATTTTTAAGTTCTAATTCATTGCAAAACCGGCCAACTCCAAAATGAGTTGCAAAAGCGGCCAAATCCAAAATAAAAAATTGAGTAACTCACCCCCTCCACTTGCCCCTTCCATTTCAAAAAGTGCTTTCAAACACACTACCCTTGTGCCACTAAAAACCGAAGAGATTTTCTTCCTACTTCGTTTTGGCGTGATGTAACAGAAAATCAGCTCTCCTGAAAAATTTTGGTTTTTGGAGATGGCCGGTTTTGCGACTAGACGACACAATTGTAGAAGTGCTCAATCGTTTTCAGTCCCATTTTGTGTTTGGTCAAGTTAGTGGTAACTTCAAGTCTGTGCATTCTTTCCCGTTTTTTTTACCAAAAATGGATCGAAAATCGTAAGTAAATCTTATTTTTATGTTATGTATCAATGCATGATGAATTGATTTAATGTTCGATTACGACTATGAGTAACGTTGAATAACACGTTAACGTTTTATTGATGTGTTATGGGTTTAAAATAAGCTTACATCTTTATGAAACAAAAAACAGCAAATTATTATAACTTATAAACGATACATTTTATTAAATTATTAAACATTGAAACTAGGCTATTGAAATAGCTTTATTGTTTTTGTCAAGTCATAAACATTAACTTTAAACTTGTATCACTATCTGAAATTAGCAATCATCCTTCTGGTAGTTGCTTTAAGAGTACTAGAGTGTTTATGAGAATGTTTACTGTTTAAATATGGCAAAGCTGTCACACCCCCCCTCACAGAAGACAATCGTGCCGCAGTGAGTGGTGGGAGGGTTGATATTTTCTCCCCAAATCATAGAGTACCGTAACGTAAACAACAGTAGTTGCAAAAAATGAAAAAATACAAAAATGTACTTCGAAAACTTTTTTAGAAAGTTTTATTTTCTATCTTTTGACACAAAACAAATTAGGATCGGACAAAAATTATTCGAGACAGCAAAAATTTGAATTAACAAACAAAAAAATAGGGTTGTTGTAAATTTTTGTATTTTTGACCGTTTTCCCGTTTTTCAGTTAAAGGAATTAAAATGGCCGCCATTTTAAGAATTTTAATTCAATCAACTTCATTTTTAAAATGTTTTCTACCTTAATATACATACTATGTTTCATACAAATTTTTGAAAAACTTCGAAGAAAAAGCATATTTTGCAAACAAAAGAAAAATAACGGAATGGCGGCTATCTGGTAAACGACGCATTTTTGGAAAAAATTATATTTGACTTTTTCCTTATTTTTACCCATAGAAACATTTCCGGAAGTTTGTCGGTGTATTTCAGATACACCCTGTATATAGAAGGGTGGATTAAAAATAAACGAGATTATGTTTAATTTTTTTTTTTTTCTGAAACGATATAATTTGAAAAGTTAGAAAAAACGATGTAGAACAATTACAATATTTTTTAATTATACAGGGTATTCGGAAGATCGTTGACCAAAAAATTATCTCGGGTAGGGAACATTCAATACTTTTCTTAGTTATGTTTTTAAAAATATGTTTTATTTATTATGGTATACGCTATGGAAGAATTACATATCCACGAGACTTGGGAACAATGAAATTACCTCATATTACGGTAATTCTAAAACATTTCCAAGGAGCCAGTTATAAAACTGATTTCATTTATCAGTCAGTTTAATTTTATTTACAATTTTTACAGTTAACTAATGTAAAATTATTGATTTTCAAAGTTGAATTTGAATAACTCAGCGAAACAACACTATGTTTTCAAATTACATCGTAGTAAATATTATATGGGTACGTACTCTTTTTCATTATCAGATCTTCTTTTCAGTTCTGGTTTTCTTCGACTAGCTGATACGCGGAGATTCTTTTTGGATTTAGAACTATTTATATAAAAATCTCTACGTCCAATAAATTGTTCTTCTTTGTTATGCTCTATGTTTACAACGATAGAAATTGAACGGAAATACCATTTGTTCTAAACAGGAAATATTTTCAATTGTTATTGGATTTTCCGGAATATCTTTTACCTGGTTTCTGTACTATCGGATTGACTTCAAGTACCGACATGCTACAATTATATTATTTGGTACAAGGTAATAAATTTACACATGTATTTATATATGTAAATTTATATATAATTACTTAGGTATCTATTGGCTAGGTAACTTATGGAATTTATTTGGAATATTTTATATTATTTGTCCCAAATACATTACCCGTGAAAAGGGTCAGATAGTGTTTGACTTCCTGCAGTAAGTAAACAAAACTTTTTCTCTATTTGAAAATAAATAGACAATAACTCCTTTGTTGACTTTATAAAAAGACATATTTATCACAACTATAAGTTAACTATGCAGCTACCAGGTATGCAAGTTTAAAATGTCGTTTTAATTCCAATAGAATGCGCTCTTAGCCTATTGAAGGATTTGCTTATCCCTAAACGCTATTTTGTTTGTTAGTCATTTGTTTACAAAAGTCAGTTGTTTTTAAGTCGTTTACGTGGACGTATCATACCTTTCTTTGGTGTTAAAAATGTCTAATTTTAAGCCAAATAAAGAGCATTTGCGGCATGTCATGATTTTCTTATTTAATCAAAAGAAAAAGGCATCTGAATGTCATCGAATTCTTGTTGAGACTTATGGCGATGTTGCTCCAACCGTCAGGACATGTGAACGTTGGTTTCAAAGTTTCAAACGTGGTGATTTTGATGTTACTGATCAAAAACGAGAAAATCGACCAAAAAAGTTTGAGGACTTCGAATTGCAATCTTTATTAGACGAAGACAATACCCAAACCCAACAAATGATGGCAGAACAGTTGAATGTCACTAGGCAAGCCATTTCCGATCGCCTGAGAGCTATGGGAAAGATTCAAAAGGTTGGAAAATGGGTTCCACATGAATTGGACGCACGACAGATGGAAAAACGAAAAACTGTGTGCGAAATGCTGCTTTTACGCCACGAAAGAAAGGGTTTTTTGCATCGAGTTGTAACTGGCGATGAAAAATGGATTTATTTTCAGAATCCCAAACGAAAAAAATCATGGGTAACGCCAGGACAACCATCCACATCGAGTGCAAGACCGGATCGTTTTGGGAAGAAGACAATGCTGTGTGTGTGTGGTGGGATCAGAAGGGAGTAGTCTACTACGAGCTTCTCAAACCCGGCGAAACAGTCAATACCGAGCGCTACCGACAACAAATGATCAATTTGAGTCACGCATTGATCGAAAAACGCCCAGAATGGGCTCACAGGCACGCCAAAGTCATTCTTCAGCATGATAACGCTCCTGCACATTCAGCCAGATTGACTAAGGAAACGATTTCTTCGCTTGGTTGGGAACTCCTACCCCACCCGCCGTATTCACCTGATCTGGCGCCTTCTGATTATCACCTCTTCTCATCGATGGGACACTCATTGGCGGAGCAACACTTCAACAATTTCGAAAACGTACGAAAATGGCTCGATGAATGGATTTCAAATAAAGATGAAGCATTCTTTTGGAATGGTATCCATATATTGCCCGAGAGATCGACAAAATGTGTAGAAAGCGAGGGTCAGTACTTTGAATAAAATATATTATACTTTTTTTTTAAATTACTGTGTATATATTTTAAGAAATAAACGACATTTTAAACTTGCATACCTGGTATTATCAATTCATGATTTTTCAGATTTTTGGATCTTCAAAGTACAACAAATTATAGTAAAAGTTTTATGTTTGTTTTATTAATATATTTTAATTACTATGATTGACATTCAACTTGTTGGACCGTCAAACACTTCAAGTGAAAATAAAAGTTTACAAATTACTGTAGCTAGGTCTGTTTGTTCTTAATAATTAGTCAGCGATAAGGGCCAATGTTTCCTATAGATACCGCAGTAAAATAAGGATTGCATGTACAAAATGTCTTTTTTTTTATTTGGTAATAAATAGACAAATAAAATATTTAATAAATTTATCAAAATATATATTAAAACTTGAATTCAGCTTTTGTCAATTCGAAAAATTTATTTTAATTGCCTTATTCTTACTTATTTTCTTACTTGAAATGAGAAATTGTTAATAGAATGAATCTAACGACAGATAAAAAATAATAATAACAAGAAAACAAAATCATACAATTTTTCTTTGGCTCTTCAAAAATCGAGGAATACCTATGTGAGAGATATTTCGGTAAGGAAGAGACCGTTTCAGCCGGTGACGCAATTCCATCCGGTTGTAAACAAAATTCGTATTTTTCACATTACGATCGTAATATGGATGCTATGATTAGTGGGAATATGCCATTCGTTTCAGAAAACGTTTCTACAACTGGCTATAACCTCATATTTTAAAAAACATATATTTAACACCTATTTTTACGTTTTATTTTCTTAATTATTGAATTTATAGAAAAAAACGCTTCGTAGCGTAAATTCTGTGTTTACTAAATAGCCAGAGTTTTTTACAGATTGAAAATTGGAAATTCCGTTCCGGAGAAATTACGGAAATAAATTCTACTGTTTCCAACTCTTGACTGAAAGGGATATATTTAGCCTTAATAGAAGATATTTAAACCAAGTATTAAAGTGAAAATCTCTCACCCTTGTGCAGTTGCCGCTGTACCTCCGCCTCTAAGAGAATCGCCGGCGGCTGAATTGTTCCTGTATGCTGATATAATCGGTTGAGAAACCTTCTGCTCAGATCACCACTCATTTGCATGGGAAAATAATGTCTTTGGTAAATATCATAAGAAAACACTTTTAAGGCAGACTTAGGAAGGCTAATCTTGGCCTTGAGCTTAGAGAGACAAGGAAGACCATAGGGCCTTGGGCAAAAGGTAAGTCGCACGTTCAGCTTCAGAAGACAGATAGAGAGTGAGTTCTGGTCAAACTGAGATTAGTGGACCAGATAAGGTGTATTTACTTTCCGAGAGTCAAAAAGTCAGTTATCAACTCCCCAGACTCTAGTCTAGGACTGTGGGTATCGATGTAATATTATTGGCAACAGAAAATATGAAACAAGAATTGGGAAATAAAATTGATAAAAATAATGAGAGATGGGACAAAATGTGGAAAATGATGGAAAAATAGGTGAGTGTGAAAATAAAAATGAGGATAAATATACTGTGGAAGTTGAGTTTGAAGTATATAAAAATGAATCAAAAAGTTTTAAAATTAGCAACAATTCAGAATCAGTAAATGACAACATAGCTACCCTTCAGGTCCAAAATGAAAATATAAACAACCTTCAAGAAGAAAACGAGTATAATCTTGATGAAAAAATTTGTAATGAAGAAAACGTAACAACAGATGTGGCAGTTGAGAAAAGGAAGAAGAAAAACAAAAAGAAAACTAAACAATTATTAAAGAAAAATGTGAACCATAAAAAAGGAAAATAAAGAAATATAAAATGATTAGAAACAAGAAAAATAACATTATTTAGAGCAGGTAAAAGAGTTAGAATTGTTAGAAGGTTAAAAAAGGTAACTGTTCAGCATTATAATAAGCTGAAAACAAGTATGAACAAGAAGCTTAACAGAAGTATGTATAATTATACCATTATAATAATTGCATAACAAAAAGGAAAGATTTGTTTAGAAAAGAAGTATATGATGTAGATATTAACCAAGAAGACCCAAGTCATGTTTTGGAAAAGGATTGGTCTATTTATTAAATGTTTGATTTTTATTATAAATTGAACGTATTTTTTACTGTTCATAAATATTTTCCTCAAAAATAAATAATTATTGGAATAATGCCTTTAAGATTCTGGCACATATATTTGGGTGATGATATAAACAATGAAAAAAATTTAGATCCAAGTGAAATAAATGAGCTAATTTATACTAATATCAAAACCACAGGAAATAAAAGAAAAGAAACATTTGATAAAGGGAAAAAAATTGTAAAATTTAAAATTGGTGAAAAGGTACTAATCAAGGCTTTAAAAATTCCTATACTCGGTCTTGAAAATGCAAAGTTAACTCCTATTTTCGAAGGACCATATTTAATTAAAAATAAAATTGGAAAGTATACTTTCTTATTAGAAAAAAAAAAAAAAGAACACATAAAGGGAGTGTTCCACACCAACTTGTTAAAAAAGTTTTTTGAACAATTTGATAATATTTAATTGTATTGTTTTGTCGGGAGTAATTTTTTTTATATATAAGATTTCGTATGTTGTTGATGTAATCATTTTATAATGTTTAAATGTTTTCATAGTGAATTTATGCCTTAATGTCATTATAGACAAAGTAGCATTTCAATTGTTTGGATTTGTCGATCCCCACTGGCTGTGCAGGCCCTAACCCAATATGGAAAGTTCACATTTGAAGGATTTAGCTATAATTTAAAATGATAAGAAATACACATTGCTGCCAAAATTAGGATAAGTAGATGTTCGATTTCAGTATTAACCTGAGTTTTAGGTAAAAATATATATTCTTTATCTTTTTACCCAACGATGTTATTTCTATACTATGTTGTTATACATATTATTTATATAAATGTATACTATTTTGTATTAAGATTTTTAAATGTAAAAGCGTGCATAATTTGTGATTTTGCTTAGAGAATCAAGTGAATAAATTTAACCAAATATGAATCTTTACCATTAGTCAATCTTAGATAGTAATAAATAACTGCAGAATTGGTCACCTGTTTATAATAAATATACTATAGTTTTATATCATTATTATTTATATTATGTTATTTTGACAAAACAGCCTGATTGTTAGATTATTCATTGTCTTGTTTTGTTGTATATTGCCTTATTTATTGAATGTGCATGTTTGAAATTTTATAAAAGTACTGTAAATTGTATAATAGGTGGAGTCGAAGTGCAATATAGGTGTATAATGTTGTAATGTTGAGATTTTTAGGATTGTGTAATTGTTATATGACTTTAATATCGTATAAAATATCTATGTCTTTATTATGTTTGTTAGGTATAACTTTTGATAACTTGTTTGATATGAATATGAATGGTGTCATTGTCTGGTTTTGCTGTATATTGCCTTATTTATTGAATTTTGTATTTTTTAAATTTTATGAAAGTACTGTGAATTGTATAAAAGGTGGAGTCGAAGTGTATATGTGTATGTGTATAATGTTGTAATGTTGAGATTTTTAGGATTGTGTAATTGTTATATAACTTTAATATTGTATAAAATATCTGGGTATTTCCAAATAGAAAAATAAAAAACTTAAACTTCAAAATTTTCCTGACCAAATAAATGGTTGGCAACTTTTGTTTATATTGACAAAAACATGAATTACGCCTAGACGGTTGAACGTATCAACTTTATTTTTTTACACTAATTTAAAATCTAAATCAATTCTTCAATGAAGGAGTTACATATATTGAAATTATTTCATTATTCATGGCATTCACTCCTCTTTATTATTAATAAGTCATGTTACATGTTTCGGGAACAACAATGTCCCATCCTCAGACTGAAACAGTATTTCATTATAATTGCACTACAATATTATTTTTAACATAAACCAATAAATTCTTAATTTAATTTACACTTTATATATCATTATAATTTTACCTTTAAAAATTTTTTCTTGGTGTTAACACACCGTGTCAGTTCCATTTACATATCTAAATAATAACTCTAAGTTTTTGGTGGAGGGGGTGGTGGCTATAAAAATTTAATAATCTATTACTTGATTCTTCCTTCTTTATCCATTTTGTGTTTATACTATCCTTGTTTTTTACTATTAACATATTTAAATATTTAATTTTATTTTTATTTTGATTGTAATAAACATTATATTGGTGAAACGAAGCAGAATTTATATAAAAGAACTAATCAACATAAATACGACACCAAAAAAATAAGTAAATCAAACAATAATAATCAAGCCTAGTATGAAGGTTAAAGACTGTTGATTTTACGGTAAATAATTAAAGATGATGTAAAATACTTTTTTTTTTCTATAAATGAAAATGACTTTTTTGCAACACTGTTTGCCTGACCCTATAGTATAATAAATTACCTTGTTAGTCTGCCTGGCTTCTTCTATGTAATGTGTTGTCAAGATAATTGTCTTTTTTTCTTCTGTTGATAATTTTATTAAATGTATCCAGATACTAAGAAAAAAAAAATACAAATATATAACGAAATAAAATAAATGAAAATGAAAAAAATAATCATTATTGTGGGGCATATGGTCCCCTAAGAATAACAAACAAGTATAATAAGGTTGTATAATAGTCTAGCTATCTTAGTTCCAAACAAAGATAATAATATGTATAAAAGTTGATATATGTATGTACAATTGAAAATATAACTTGGTGATAAATATATACATAAGAAAAGAAGAGAGAAAAAAAAATAACAATATCCTAATATAATAATTACAATGCGTTCAGGAAAAGAAAGAAATCAATAAAATAAAAGAAATATAGTGAATAGAAAGGAAAAGATATATTGAGAAAAAAATATATAAGAACTATTTGAATGTTAATAAGACAAAATATTTACAAATACCTAAAAACATATATTTACGCATCTACTTCCTATCATGTTATATTATATACCTATATGAGAAAAAAAAAACAAAAACGGAGACAAATGATTAAAATTAACAAATAATGATATAATTTTTAAAATAATTCATTGGTATCAGATGTGCTGAGATTGCCTAACCTGATTTTTAATTATTACACATACTGGTGGCGTCTAACTGGGATTTAAGAAGATATTGAAATAGGAGAGTTTTTAGTGAGTTTAAGGAAGAAGCATGTCTAATTTCAGGAGGGATAGAGTTCCAGAGGGCAGTGGATCAAGCTTGGAAGGAGTGATGGTAATGTTGATGGGTGGAGGGGATTATATAGGACTTTACTTTTAGACATTTTTACTGGTAATTAATTAATTTATCCTCCTCGCCATTGCTAATAATGTTAATAATTTGTATATTAGTAATCCTATAAATGATAAATAACACAAAATCAACCAAAATTATTGTGTTTAATATTTTTTTTTTTAACGAAAAATTTTAGAAGCCAATTAAAAGTTGTCAAAATATATACAAATTAAAAATAAATAGGCGAACTATGATACAAACGAATTCAACTGAATAAAATTGTACTGCCAAGATTTTATTTTTTTAAAAAAATATATAGGTGTTAGTAAAACATATTTGAACAATTATGAAGACTCAAAAATTACAAGTAGCCTGTATCAATCTGTTACCTAAGCATCTATTGTGTCTTAAAATATAGGCTGTAATATAAAATAAAGAAGTAAATAACAGAGGTAGAAGCAGGATTCATGCTGGGCCATCTTAGGTCAAGTTTTTACTATATCCCAATTTTTTTTTAAAGCACTTGGTGGACTTCCAAGACTTCTGGTCCAGGAGGTACATTTAGCCTTTATCCACCTTTAGAAAGCTTTGACTTTGGTCCTTTAAATAAGCTCTGGAAAGCACTCAGTTTGTCAGAAATTAGTGATAGTCTGAGATAAGGCATACTAGTCCTTTATAAAGGTGCAGAATTGGGAATTAAATTTTGAAATAGAGTTACTAATTGTATACGAAAGTATTTTAAAAAAAAAAAAGTTTTGATATCATGTCCCCTCAGCGTTACACATCACCAAAGGATTAAATAAGTTGCTGCTAATCACCTACTCTCTTTAACATGGTTATTAAACAAGCTTTCTAGAAATAGGGGAAAAATATTAATACATGGGTTTGGAGATTTTGAAAGATATCTAATTCATGCTACAAATTGCAGGAGTTTATTAACTCATTGCAACTGAGGAATGTGATCAGGAATACGGAAGAGATGGGTAATCAGAGTGGAAGTTATTTCATAACAAGAGTCCATCATGTTTCTAATAATATCATAAGACAATATATGAGAGAGGAAAAAATCACTTGAGGTACGCATGATGGTACAGAAGGATCAATACAATTAGGGTTTTATGAATTAATTGCCACTTCTATTGGAATTAATTCATCAATCTTAATTGAGGAAAAAATATTTTAAAGAGTATTTAAACCAGAAGCTCATTCAAAAAGGATGTATCAAAACAGAGGCCAAAGTAAATTTTCCTGGACAGATTAGAGAGTAAGAGGATGCCTGAAGAAATTGTTGATAGGGGATGTAAAGAAAGGAATGGCAGCAAAAAGATAACAAGAGAAAGATTAGTTGATCAAAAGATGGTTTGAACAAATAACTGATAAAGATTAGGATACAATAACTGAACAAACCTGAAGGTATTTTTCATTTTATAAGTTTCCAGAACAGAAAGGGTAATTATAAAAATCACAGAATGAGATAATGAACTAAAACTATATAAAAAAACAAAACAAATTACAATAAAGGTTATACAAATTTATCAACAATATTCCACAAATATTCCAATGGATATAACTATAAAAATTATAACTAAAAAGTGGTATGAAAGAAACCATTCACAAAAATAAAAAAACTATATATCAAAGGACTAAATACTTCAAAAAGCAGTATATTATTTATTAATATAAGCAGTATTATATTTTACAAACAGGTAAAAAGGTAGTGTCTCGATGGAATCTAATAAAAGTGTAAATATCCGTGGAATAACTATAAATTACAAAAATCTAAATAGATTTTACAACAAGCTAATATATTTATGATTTAATAATCATTGCAAGATTTTAAATATTCATTATAATCATAAGATTTTAATGACATTCATTTGTCATTACATTATTATTTGTAATATAACATAAGAAAAAGCATTTGATATTAACTAGCCATTTCAACTTTTTAAAATTTCAATTAGAAAACACTAAGACCCTGAATATTGGGGAACTATTTCAGTCCAAGCAAAATTTAAATAAAATCTGGTGTTACAAAGCTCATCTAAAAGTTTCAGCACTTTTTATTAAAGTAGAAACTCTCTTTAACCAAGAGATTTTTATCGATTCGCAATGAAACAAAAAAGGAAATCATGAAGATTTATTTACAAATTAAAATCAATGCATTTATTTTTGTTCACAGTTTCCACCTCCATCTATTGTGATATGATTGTACTACGATCACGAATTTCTGTTTTAGTTCGAACCACGGCCGCTAGGAGCGTCATAACCCATCTGCGACCAGTTCTTGTTTGCGTTATTAGATCACGTGACCTATCGATTCTTCAATAATAGGACAGCCATATGAGTTAGTAGATAACAGAAGTTACACAACAGTTATTGAGAACCGATCTAAGAACGGTAACTGGTCGAATAACCTTAACCGATCGGTTCTTCTATCTGTTATAACCTAACACCTTACACCAACAACCCCAATTTATTGTTATTTATCCATCGTTTTCGATGGAAGATTTAATAAATTTGACTAATATTGTAAAATATAGTTATTCTAAAATACAAATTTAGGTTTATTTATAGATATTTTAAAATATGATCATTGCAAATAGGGTTTTTTTCGGTAATAGGTGATTGGTGATAACAGTTCCGAGTCAATAATAGGTTATTTTAAAGATTACGTTATTTTTGTCCCACCTCTACTTGGAAGTGGAAAGAATACTTAAATTTTAATAGGATATATATGTAGGGTGGGCGATGGTTATTAATGACATGGTATAGGAAAGTGCCCAGGAAATATAGTCTATGGGAGGATGGATAGAGCCACTCTAAGGCAGTATAGAGGTGTGAAACATGGGATCGTCTGGAGGTTCCGGTAACAAGTCTGATAAAACTGTTAATAATTCGTTGTAATCTGTCCTGGAGACCCATTGAGAGGCCCTCATACACCACACAACCATAATCAAACTGAGGAAAAATGAATGAGGAAACTAGGAGTTTTCACATGGATTGAGGAATTCTCATCTAAGCTGACGCTTGTTAAGCGAAAATTGTTATTGCATTGCTGGATTCAGACACAGATTCAGTACTTGCATAATTAAGATTCCATTTAATACCAATTTCACTTTCTATGAATATAACATTGGGTACTTCTATTGTACATACAAATCTAATGATTGTACCAAAAGATTTTTTTATTTTATTTTATTTTTTTTCTTATTTCATTTTATTGTCTCTAATTTTTAGAATGTTATCTTATTTTCTTTTCTGTTTATTTAACTATCACCTATGTACATAGTGTCATTATTGTATTATTGTTTTTCTTTATTTTTTTCTACCTCATTATGTCTCTGACCAGATTTAATTTATGTATACCTGTACTTATCTGTTATTCTTAAGGGACTTTATCCCAGAATAAAATTATTTTTCTATTCTATTCTATTCTACTTTGAACGCTTGATAGTTGTTTATCTGAATCGTCTTTATGCAGCCTCACCCTTTCTCTGCAGATATTTAATTTCTTTAGACATCCAGGGTGCAGGTCGATGACAAAAGGTAGAGATTTTAAGAGGAGCATAGGTATCGAGGATACTGAGGAGATTGGTTGTGAGGTTTTCAACCATGGAGTCAATGAAGGAGGGTGAGTAGATTTCACACCAATCTAAGGTTTCAAGGGAAGGTAGGATAATATCACGGGTAAGGGTGTCAAGGTTGCAGTAGGTTATGGTTTTTGTATGAAGCGGATAGGTTTGGAATCATAGGATATTTGGATTAGGTCATGGGAAGATAAAAATGAAACGGAGCATTGTGAGGAGGAAAGGAGATTTTTTTGAGAATCTATAATATACAGGTCTAACCATGTGTCAGACCAGCGGGAATGGTGAGTAGGTATGATAAAAAGGCAGAGGGCATAGAACAGGTTATCCAAGTTACATTTATCATTGGAGTCAGCAAGCAAATTTGTTTTGAGGTCTCTGGAGATAATAATATTGGAATAGAGAGAAACAAGGTTAAATAAGGAAGATTCGAAGGACGGATGATCAAATGGAACAAGAGGAGGATTATATATCACCGCTTATTGTAGGTGATGATTGCCAGCAGAAATTTCTAGGATAA